>CM028930.1:600000-810000 GCA_016801845.1 Polydactylus sextarius
GGGGGGATGGGATGGATTGTCTATGATGAGAGACATTTGTTCAGTGACCTGTTTCTTACTGACTCAGACCTCTTGGCTTTATGGCCTATGGTGGTTTCAGCCTTGCACATAATTTTGTCCACCCTCCTTGTGTGTCTGGCACATATACTACTCCCCAGCAAACAGGCGTACAGCAATGCAGAGGATAAACTGGAGAAGTATATATCACATGGAGAACCTGCTATTGATTTCTTTCAAGAAGTCAGGGTGTTTGATTCTTGTCACACTGTATTTATGAGTGACACTGTGTCTAGCTACAAATACATCCCAGGCTTCATTGCTGTTGATAAAGATGAATTGTTTGAATACTTCAGCCACACTCAGAGCTTCTGCATGTAGAGTTGTGGATGTGGATCTTTGTTTCTGGGATGGGCTCCAAGAGAGACTGTCCATACTGAGTTCCCTGGCCAAATAATACAAAGATGCCACAACAGCATCTACAAATTGATGTTGTCCAGTCGAAGGAGATCAGTCACAAATGACAAGAGCTTTTGAAATGGAGGAAGATACTGAGGAGGCCAAGGCACTGGGCCTAGTCAGCTTTCATTTTTTTTCATATTTACCCTATACTATTGCACTTTAAACAGCATATTTTGTTGTGCATTCTCGAACATTTTCATTTACACCATTTTGCTTTCATTTTTTCTACTGTTACAGTGTGGTTACTCACAAATGAACTTTGTTTTGGATTGTTTTAGTATTTTTATTTAGTATTTATTTATTTATTTGTAGTTTTAGTCCAACAGAAATACTATATTATTGTTTACATTAATATAACTGAATGTTTAAAGAGAGGTTCTATACACTTATTTCTGAATTTGTGCTTTAGTTGTTATTATGTGATTGCTGAGAGGATTTAGCATTATTGTTATGAATATCAGCCAAAATAAAAGAAATTCTATTGTTTCATAAAAACTGAGATGTTTTTGGATTGTTTAAATTTAGCAGCATACATATGTATTTTCTGGGGCAGCACGGTGGCACAGGGGTTAGCGCTGTTGTCCCACAGCAAGGGTTCGACCCCCGGGTTGGGCGCAGTGTCTTTCTGTGTGGAGTTTGCATGTTCTCCCCATGTCTGCACCAAAAACATGCAACATTGGGGATAGGTGGATTGAGCATACTAAACTGCCCCTAGGCATGGATATGAGCGTGAATGGTTGTTTGTCTATACGTATTGTTTGTCTATATATGTACGAGTACAGGATAACAGGGTTGGATGTGTAATGGGAACTGGGTTGTGGAGCCCATGAGCAGTTGTATAGAAAGCTGAAAATGTATAAAGCACAAAGGATGACACAGGAGACGTGGCTTGTCCTCACTGAATCTTCCTCGGTTATATTTATTCACGTCACATTTATTGTACTGTTAACACTGTCCATCTTAATATTTACTCAGCTTAATGTCACTGTATGTATACTGTCTTTTTACGACATATTTCAGTTTTCATAAAACATTTTAACAAAATATCATATTAATCCAAAATGTTCACATTTTGTCATATTATCACTTCTCTTGTCTCTGTCTGTGTCTCTCTTTCACATTCCAGCTTAACACTCTGGTCACCATTACACCTTCAATGCACCTTAAACGACACTATAGTAGTATTTTCAGTACTTTGTTTCACAGCAACATGTAAATGACACAAACATTTAACCTTTTTTTTTAACATATAAATCTGTTCACATGAACTTTTTAACTTAAACATCATGAAATGAATCAAGATGCTTGCGACTATAACTTAAAACAAAAGAGTGAACACGTGTAGTTCATGCTAGCTTTCCACCGCTAGCTGCAACAACAGCAGAGCACAGTGCCAACAGTGCTTGTTGGCGGGCAGCGGATCTTAAACAAAAGATGAATGACCTCACAGCTCATTAACACACATATATATATCATTCTTAAATGCAAATAAACAATTACAACACTTTTTGTGAGTTTACACATACCATGTACCTGAAAATATATAAAGCACAAAGGATGACACGGGAGACGTGGCTTGTCCTCACTTAATCTTCCTCTCACAGCTCTCATCTCACAGCACCTCCTACTAGCGGAACGTGGCGACTGCATCTACTGCACTCGATTTTTCAGGCACATTTTCTCCATCAAAAATAAACTTTTTTTTAAAGTAAAACAAAATATATTTCCCATGTAAAACTATAAAGCTCCTTTACAACAATAATATTTACACAAATGTGAACACACATTAGTGGGCTTCACAGATGGATGGATATGTATTTTCCATTTTTAATAAGGTTACAGCTTAGTGGTTTGATTCAATTGATTCCATTGGATTCAATTCTAATGAAATTGTTATAGAGTATTTATAATGGGGAAAAATACAATAAAAAAATATGACTTTGGATAGCCCCTGCAACTTTATTGCAACAAAACACCAAAAACCACTGCAACTTTTATGGCAATTTTCTTTAGAAAAGCTGCCACGAAATCGGGCAAATTAAGGCACATCAATCACAAAAAAGTCCTGAAATCCTGGAGGGACTGCCCTGTCTCCTCAGCTCCACTGGAATAGCAGGTCTCGATCCTTAAAGGAACGCTGTGCAAGAGAGCATTAACAACTGATTTACGAGGGTAAACAACCGTTACACCATACTCAGAGCAATTGCTGGTGACAAAAGTGGAATAAGTAGACGAAGAAAAAGAAACTGAATAAAAAGTTTGGGAAGCATGATAAGTAGTAACCCAAGTAAATTTAGAAAAAAATACATCAAAAAGACCAAATAAAAAAATAATAACAGTCAAAAAAAAAAAAAAAAAAAAACAAAATCAAAAAAAGGAGCTGCGTGTGTTTGTGTTCTTTTTCTTTTTACTTTCAGAAACTAATCAATGCTGTAATCAGGATCGCAGAAAGAGACAGAGAAAGATCACTAAACTCCCTCTCATTAGAAATGAATGGGAAACTGTGTCACAAATAACTGAAATACTGAAAAGAAAAAGAATAACACTCTGATGAATCACCTCTCTGATTAAAGGAAGACATCATCAATCACCCAAACCCCTCTGATACCGAGCTGAGAGGCTGAAACCAATAAGCAGTCGACTGGGTGGATTTGTCTTCGATACAGAATCACTTTATTACAAATGTCCATCCTCCATCCAAGGAGACTTTTTTCCTCCACTTGAGAGATTTAAAAAGAAGTTTCTCAGTGAGCAGAGAGCTCAGTCTGCTCATCCAGATTTAACCACAGATATTGGACCCTGTGCTGTGCAGCAAGCTACTTTCTTCATCACGTTTTTTTTTTTTTTTTATTATTTCAATCCCATATCATAGGCATCTATTCCCAAAGGTAAACCCAGACCCTGCAGGAGTAAATCTATCTGTCTGGTCTTGTTAAACTCAACGCTGAACAACAGTTCTCCCGTTAAAGAGACAGTTCCACATTTGATTAGTTTCTTACACAGAAACAGAAGTCATTTTTTTAACCAACCTCAGTTTTATCAGCCGATATTTATTGGATCAGACATGCAGGCCATAAGTAAGACATGAGGAAAATCCTGTCACCTGTGATTGTCATTGATGTCTAGTTTAGCCACAGTAGTATTAGTGAGTAGAGGGCTTTACTAGTCAACTTGGTGTCTGGTAGCTATGACCCAACTGATGGCCTGAGTATATTCAGACTGACTTCATTTTGAGTTAGGGATAAATCATCCTGAGTTCATTAAGTATTAGTAATATTTTGGTATTGAGTTGGACTGTGGAGGACCTTAATTAATGAGGTAGGATGATGAGGTCTGGTTTTCAGCCGATGTTCCAGTTCACCCCAAAGGTCCCTGTGCATGCAGTACATAGACAGGATCAGGACCAGACTACTAGACCCTGTGAGCCTCCATCAGAAGTGTAAAAAGCTTTTGAAGTTTCCATGCTTCTATTATAGAAGTTGAGTGCAGGTGTCAGAGATCATGTTGAGCTGTTTTTATATAGACCACAATGTGTGGTCCAGTACTAGTTTGGGAATTCTATATTCAGCTAAGTCTCACAGTATAGTTCATCTCCGCAGACCAGTGAAAATTTAACTCCCAATGTTCATGTGATGAAGAAAAACTAACAGCTATCAGAATGTGATGTTTTGTTTCAAGATCTAAATTGCTTGGATACTGGAATAATGCTTTGGATGTTAATGTTAAGGCAAGAATAGGAATACTATCTATTAATCACTGTAGCAAGGTTTAGAAACTTAAAGGGGAACACCAGCACAAGTGAACCTATATTCTACTGTTAGAGGTCTTTGAGTAATGTCAGTTGCCAAAAAAATGAAACAAATTGCTTCTCTGTTAGCAGACATGTCACTGTAGTGGTGACCCTGGCCAGGCAGCTAATAAACTAAGTGATCAGGGCAGAGTTCTAGTGTAAATTGTGTTTTTGTGTTAATAAAAAGGCTGAACATCTTTTCCTAAGCCCTGTGCACACAGCCAGGGGCCTTACCAACATAATACTACATCTGTTTAAGGGTTCAGTAGGTAACATAATCTTATTCATATTTGCTGAAACTGTCACTATGTTCTGACAGTAGTACACAAAACTGGCAATTTAATAAAATACCCGACTCCTCTTGCCCTTACAGCCTGTAATCGGATTTGCAAAAATCCACTGCTCCCAGTGAGTTTGGCCAATCAGAGCGAGGGGGAGGAGTAGCTCCCAATCAGTCACAGCATGTCAATGAGTTTGGTCTCTATAGCAGCAGATCAACAATGTAGTCCCTCCATGTACCTCTCCCCAGTGACACTTTTCACATTCTCGTGGAGGATTCTGAGATGTTCTAAGACAAAATGTATTATATAATCTTTTATGAAGTCTCATAATAGTTGGCATCAGTCAGGATGAATCCGGATCAGATGAATCACCTAAACTCACTCATTTGGACATGAAAGAGAAGCAGTTCTACTTTAAGCTACTCGCCCTTCTTTGGCTGAGTTCAGACTGAGCATCCATGATTTCATTCTTTCAGTCATTTGCCAAAACTCATGACCATAGCTGAGGGTTGGAACATGGATCTACAAATCAACAGCTTTGCCTTCAGTTCAGTCCACCATAACATTTTCTTTACTGATGCTAACTACCCACCTCATCCTTCCCATCACACTCTTGAACAAAAGATTAAGACATTCAAACTCCTTTGGGGGCAAGCAAATTGCCATCTTTCTGAAAGAGAGCCACAGTCTCTTGGTGGCCAATGGTCATAGTTTAACGTGAAACAAGACTTCAAAACCACTAAATAAATACAAATAACCTATGAGTTATTGTGAGTCATACAGGAGAACAACAAAAAAAGGCCACTGATATGATCCCACAATAAACTCCTGTCACAATAAGTAAAGACATTTGGGTGCAGTCTTATTCAGGTTTCCTTCTTGTGCTGCAGAGAGCTTGGGAATGGAAGTGCTTTGGAAACATGACCCTCTGTCATGTCCCCGTTATCCCCTTATCAACACAGGGCTAAATATGAATGTTTTCCTTAGAGCAGCTTATATAGTTGATCTGAAGTTTTTCATAGAAATACTTTTCTTCTGAAGCCTTTACTTATATGGTTTTGGTTTATTTTTGGCTTCGGGTTCATCAGTATTTTCATCTGCAAGCCCCTCCCTACATCCTCCCTCCTGAGGCTCTTGCCACAGTAATATCCAGTATAATGAGTCTTTGCCAAGCAAACACACACACAATGATATTGAGAGCTTCTTTTCTGTCCACACACATTATTTCCCATGGGAAAATGGAAATTAAAAAAAGAGAAAAGAAATTCATTCATTCCTCCCATCAACACTGACCCATATCAGCATCAAAAACAACGGTCTTGTAACCCTCCATTACATTCTCCCAATCAACCTTTGAGCCATGACAGACTTCATATACAGTCATGTAAAGTTGGAGGAGTATCCCTTTTTGAGTAAAGTGACATCTCATCTCTCTGCAGTGATGAATCATTGAAAAACCCATGGCTGTGACATGCATGGTATCTTACCAGTTTTTGGTACATTTTTGGTACATGTACCAGTTTTTGGTACATATAAATGCCCAACTCGCATTTACAACATAAATGCCAGTTGGGCGTGGCTGATCTATCTCCTGACATTGCAGACATTGCTCCTTATGTTACACATGTAAAAATGTACTTTGATATGATATGATATGGTTTGTTACAGCCAAACTACTTTGGCTAATAAAAGAAGGCAAAAAAGAAGTAACTGAGTTTGGTCCAAATACAGTGGTCCTGACCCGGCAAATGCCCATTCCTTACCAAATCCAGTAACCATTACTGAGCCAGAGTCAGCTCCTTTTGCCAGAGCACAGTGCAAAGTTTATTCTTTCATGTTGTTTCTATTTCTGTTTCAGTGATGGGTTATCCAGTCTACTGAATTCCACATATCTAACAAAGAGTTTTCAAAAGTGTGTGTTGAGTACATGATTTGGGTGAACATTCTGCATTATGCATGAATGTAAAGTAGACAAAAAAAATTTGTTTTTAAAGAGAACAGAATGAAACGATTGGTTTTCTCCTCCTACTCAATAACCTCATGAATATTTAAATGAGGTGTGCACTGATTGGTTGGTTTCCAGCGAAGGCAAAGAAGCTCCACTGTTAAGTATAGTTACTGACAACAGCTTTCAAGGTTAACTTCAAACTGTTTGAATCAGAAGAGCCAGATATTGAGGAGCAACCAGTCGCCCAGAGACTGGAAATGAATGTGTCAGAGAAACAACTATATTGTAGCAAAGCGTCTGTTGGTGTCACACAAACAAGCTGACACACTTAAGTGAACTCTGGGATTTTATTTTGAAGCTGTTGGCTGTGGTGGATGCCAAAATAAAAGGGAAACAAAGGTTAAAAGTGAATATGAGGTATCTCAGACAGAGAGAGATGAGAGAGGGTTTGCTATTTTTTAACTGCCCATCACACTAGTGAGGTGCGTTCAGGAGCCCTTGGAAAACACACAACATACTGATGAACAGGATACACAAGATGAACACAGCACAACACGTTGCAATATGTAACGTGGAAGTTAACCGTAATGATGCTAGCATTACAAGTGTACTGCATCGTGTTCTGGCCTGGACTCAAGTGGCTCGTTTACAGGAGCTGGTGAACAATTCCCCTGAAGCCTCTCCACATCCGCAGCACATCCCTTGGTTCCTGCCATCATCCATCGTGGTTGTAACACACAAGGTTGAGCTACCTCCCTTCTTAAGAGGACAAACCAGGCTCCATCCACTGCAAAGCATGTCCCCACTGTTTCGGTTGCTCTGCTCTTCAGCCGCACTGAAGTTCTCACAGGCAGAAACTTGATGGTCATGTGGTGTGGATTCAGGCAATACAAATGAATGGAGGAAAAAAAATGACAGTTTCACAATTTCAGACCTGTAATTGTGAAACTGATATGTTTTGTTCTAAGTGGAGCAATGTAGCAATTGTATGCTTTGAGATGAGAATGGGTTGGTATTGTATGTCCATTAAAAGTGTTCAGGTAGCGAATATATGAATGTCTGACAATGTTATGGATAGAATTCCTTATCAAAAGAAAGAGCCACGTTAAGATCATTTTTGTTTTAACCAGAAACAGCTCTTAAATCTCTGTTCACAATCACCAGATTCCACTGACAAGAACAACGATTTTACCTCAGGACAACATGTGTTTCTGGTCCACTGCTGCCTCACTCAGTTAGTTTGCATGTGTTACTTGTTATTTATTGATTGCGACGCTTGTTTTATATTTCAGTTTGTTGATTTTGATGTTGAACTGAGATACAAGGGTAAACTAAAGGTTGTGTTGTCTTTCATATTCCTGAAAATAAATCTAACAGGAAAAAACTCCACTGATAAAACTTCTTCTCTCTCACAAACACCTAAGTTTGTTAGGGAATTTAGGTGATGTTGTTGCTGTCTGGGCAATGCAGATGTTTTCACAAATTATATAATAATAATAATTTATTAGTAAAAAGTAAAGGGAATTATAGTATAAATCATAGGAAGGAGAGAGTACTACTCTTCCTTTTCCTTTCATCTTCTCCTCCTCCTCCTTTTATTTCTCCATTATCCATCATTTATTTACAGCTGAGAGTCTTTCCAAAAAGGAGTGAAAATATCTCTATGGTCGTCAGAATGAAGTGAACATCTTCAGGTTTCCTCCCAATAAGAAGACAAATGTCTCAGACGCCGAGGCTTTGGGTGGTGAGCCTTGGTGGATCAAAACTCAGCAGCACTTGGCCAACTTTCAAACTGAGATCGATCCAAGCAGTCTGTCACTCTAATTGAATGCTCCCTAAAGGTTGAACCTGAAATCATGGAAACCCAAACAGGATCTAGAGAAGAAGTGAAGGACTGGGGAAGAGGGGGCTACTGGCAAGAGTCCAATCTGAGCTGTGTTTTACAGGCAGTCCTTCCATCAGCACTCAGTCATATGAAAGTAGTGTAGTCTTTTCTTTTACTAGAATTTTTTTCCATTCAAGTTCTGTCTGCTGATATTTTCCAGAGGAATCTGCTGAAAAACTTCCTCGTAGTATCCCAGGAAGGTTCATACAGCCAGCAGGAAACCAGTCTGTCTGACAACCACTTTGTTCACTCTGCAGCAGCTGATCTTTTTTTCTGGTCAAGCTGCTGTTGAGCTTCTGAATTCGTTTTAGAAGAACCTTGATGCCCACTTCCATGTGTAACATTGCAAAGGCCTTATATTACTTATTACAGCCCCTTATCTTTATGTGCGACCTGCGAAGTCTTACCAGGTAAAGCAGAAGCAGCTCCCTGGGTGAGTCCACAGGCATGACTGGAATATTGCAATATTTTTTCATTAATGGCTTGCTGTGTGTGTATATGAATGTTTCTACCCTTTTAGATTCTCTTTACCCCAAGTCTACTGAAAACAGTTAGTTTAAGGTAAATTATTGTAAGAATAACACAGAAATATGAAGTGAAATACTAATAACAGAACAGAATAATAACAGAATGCTACCTGACAACTGCAATGAGACCACAATTGTCATAGATCAAAATATTTGCTGGTTGCTTTTCTTGATTTGAAAATGAATTTTTTTTCTCATTTGTTTTTTTCCACTTTATTTGTTTTTGTTTCTGGGCTATGACAACAAGAGAAGTGTTGCCCTATTGTTACTCCAGCGATCAGCTGATGGCACTGTGCTGCTCAATGATATGACCAACAGTACTTTTTTGGGTACGATACAACTACATGACCATCCACGAGTTGATAACATACATCATTGTGATAAGAAAAAGCATTTATGTTTAAAATATTTCTTTATAGTTTGGCTGATTATTTATTATAGACATATATTATAGTTTTTGCAACTGTAATCTATGGGTCAGAATGCTGTTGGATGCCAAGGTGATTCACTATTGCCTCTTGTGATATAAAGTACCATCACCAGACAGGGCATGGCCATCAGGTTAGCATGCTGGCTCACATTTCTACAAATACTTAGCACTACAGTTCTTGCATAATATCAAAACTGTAATTTCTCCCCATTATGTCATTGTTTTTCTGAACAAAAACATCAAGCATATTTTTAATTTACTATTCAATTTGCTTAAAAATTGGAGAAAAATGTTTTGGTTTTTTTTAGCTACTTTGGGGCTTTAATCAGCAACAACTGTTGAAAAAATAACTTTACAGTTGCAACACAACTTCCAAGTGCTCCAGTGATAAATGTAGGAAACTAGTCATAAAAACACTATCACACTAATCCCTTCTTTATTCTCTGATAGATTAATGAGATTACGACCTTTAGGGATGTTGAAGAAGCATGTGAGTTTTAATTCTAACACAAAGACTTTGCATTTAAATAATAATGCTTATAATGAATTATAATGAATATTAACGCAACTGAATCAAGCTCCACAATTTTGTTATGAAGTTGAGGCGTGGAGGAGATGTTCCTCTTCCAGGAAAAATACAGAAAAAGTATGCGTCAGACGCTGACAAAAAACAAAACTTATATTCCTTTAAAAAATGCATGAATTATGATTATAAAAGCAGAGTAATTTCCATCCTGCACTTTGTGGCCAGCAGAAATGCTCTCGTTCTGTCGGAGACTTGCAGGCGATAAAGCCTCACTGTCTGGATGATAAGAGTTAGCAGAGATATGGCCACTAAATGCAGCTCGCCCCCAACCCCTACGGCCCCACTCTGCCATGTGATGCTTCCACGCTAAGGAATAATCTGTGTTTTTAATGTAAATATGCACTATGTAAACTTGCTGGAGTTACCATGCAGAGTCATTAATCTTTCCATTAGCGTGACAGTTATTAATTTTCATTTAAAGGTGCACAAAGAGAGACTCTGGTGTGAAATTGCAACCTATTTATCAGCTTAAAGCAGGAGGTGAGATAAGTGTTCACACCTAAAAGAAAAAAAAAAATACAGTACAATACAGTTTGTACTGTAAAAATACAGTTTGAAATTTTTGTACCATTGTTTTTGTTATTATGATTATATATATTTTTTTGTTATTTATATTTATTCTAAAGTTTGAAAACTAAACATTTTCAGTTGGACCTGTGACAAAACAGCAAAAAATCTTATCCTATCTTTCCTTTTTCCCCTATTTTTGTCTCCTTGGTGGAAAATATCATGGATGTTAATGATGAAGATATGGAGGTGAATGTGTAAGGACTAAAAACTTAGGACCTCCACTAACAGCTTTACACCACACTATGAAATTATGTGAAGTTGGATATTATTTTGTTGCTGTTAAAAAAATTGTGGGCTGGCATTATCTCCTTCATGAATGAACAACCAGTGTGTGATTTGTTAAAGGTGGTAAAGCATTGAAGTTTCGTTTATAAGGATTTAAACAATTCAGCCTAGGAGTTGGAGGTGGGCAGCCATTCTCTTATCACGGTTGTAAGGCAAAAAGTAGAAATTACCAGTCCACAACTCAGTGGAGGAGTTTTTTGGAAATTTTTTCAGTCTCCAGTGCTTATTTTTTTTGTATTGTTTTATAAATGCCATGGTGCCATGTGATTAGAAGCAGAATCTTAATTCTTACCTCACCTCATGGCATTGTGCTACTCAAAGATACGACCCACAAGATTGCGGTGGAGATAAGGTGGAGGAGAAGGGAATGCAGAGCAGTGTAAAGTGTTGTGAGAAGAACAAAGATGGTACAAACCATCATTACTGTCTAACTATGGGGGATGTATGATCTCTCCCCATTAGATTAGGGGAGGTTTCTTTATGAGTCTCATCCAGCTAGAAATTTGTCTCAGAGATAGGGAAAGTTGCAGCAACATGATTAACCAGGCTCAATGTACAGTACAAACAGTACAATCTACAGTACAACATACAGTACAAACAGTACAACATATAGAACAACAATACAAACATAAAGTCAAATAAAAAGACAGGTGGATTAGTCACAGGCTTACATTGGACGTTCTCACTTGGTGCCCTAAACTATCCAAACCATACCACCTCCTCCTCCAGCATTCCCATGTGCATTCGCATCACCTCACATCACATCACCATCTACCAAGGTGAAGAACTCATGGTGCTGACCAGCCTACAGAGGGAGTAGCTACCAGGAGAGCAGCATCATGTGTCTCACTGAGACCCGTCAGGGACAGGGAGCTAAGGAGACCAACAAGGGGAAGGACATGGAGGTCATGATGTTTATTAAGGAGAGCTGGAGTAACCTCAAGCACATTAGTGTTACTGAGTAGTGCTGTTTACAGGACATTGAGCTGTTTGCTGTTAGCATTCGGTTGCACTACATCCAGAGGAGTTCTTGCAAGTCATCGCGATAACTCGCTGTTGGCTGACGCTACAGCTACCTGTGAACTCTGTCATGTCTCAGCTGAAAACATGGACCCACAAACCTTCCTCCTCATCTCTGGAGACTTGCACCTTTTTTTCTACATTTTTTATAAACTATTTATTTATTTATTTTTATTACTATTTATTTATTTTCTCTTAAGTTTATTTTCATGATTTATTTTGGTGCTGTCAAACCAGTGAATATCTAAATGTCTCACCAAAGAATTTTCCCAATTCAAAGTCCAATTTGTGGATTCAAACAAGTTTTAAACAAAAATTACTCAACAGATCAAAACAGCTCTAGTATGTAAACATGTTGTTTCACAGTCATGTTTCCACTGGGATTTCCCTAAAAGAGTACTGCATCCAAATTTACACACCAAATGACTGATGCTGTTTACAAATCATTAACCTGTTGTGTCACTACAGCATAAGAATTCCAGTGTATATCTGTACAACCTAACAAACCTCCTAAATGCCAGGTTTGAATCAATAAATTGATTGTAAAAACAGTACATATTCATATGTTTGCCAGTTCACCAGCACAAGTGTGCAGGTGTCTTTCTAGAAGGTCACAAGACACTGACACAACATGGACATATATTAAATAATATGTTAAGTATAGTAAAATAATTGTTAAAAATGTTAAAATAAAATTCTAATGTTGTTAAAATGACAGCTCCCAGAGGAAACCCGCGCACACGTGAGGAGAACATGCAAACTCAACGTAGAAAGATCCTAGGCCTGACCCAGGAATCTAACCCAGGATCTTCCTGCTGTAAGGTGACAGATTTAACCACTGCTACGCTGTCAACCCTGTTATGGAATTACCAGGTTTTATAATTCTCCCTAAACTGATCAAGATAACAAAGTTAGAGTTTTCTTTCCTTTAGGAAAAAACCAGGACAAAAGATCAAACATATCAGGGCTGTTGGTGCAGGTCAGTGTACACGAGACTGTGTTTGAACTTCAAAGCCTTCCTTCCCAAGCTTTGGCAGTGACTGACTGAGAATCTGCCAAAGATTTCAACTGGGGTAGAGGGGGGTGTCAATGGTCAGCGTCCACGGCTGGGAGCTCTGAGCTTGGCTCAACACCTGAATCCTGTTCAGATTGCTGCCAAAATCGGACTGTTTTCCATAACAATGCCCTTGTGCATCAGCGTGGTTCAGCTCAGGCACTGGTTAGAGTTTGTTCCTTGGCTGCAGGTGAGGTGAACCACAGCTGTTCATTGACATCACTGGAGATGTGTGATTCGTTGTGAGTGTTGGGGGGTAAGGTGGATCTGTCTTGACTGTCTGTGCTGAATTAAAACTTCGCTGTGAAAACATAGGAATATTCTGAAATTATTCATTATGTCATTGCTCTGACCTCTGTACCCTCCCCTGCAGCACTTTCTCACCTTTCCATTATGGTAATAATCTAATGTCAGTTGAACCCATAGTCTTTTTCACCTGGACATTGCATATGTTTACATGCACCGCTTTAATCCTATTATAGCCCGAAAACACCTCATGTATCCATGTCATCCCATCAGATTGAAATGTGAATCGGATTGAGAGAGGTGGTGTTCATCTTCTGATGATCCGAGTGATGGGAAAATATATGGGTCGCTGGAGTAGATGTCTTATTACTGCCCATTTGTGCCATACATAGAGGTAGTGAGTAATGAGTGTGTGAGTGCCCATGAAGAAGTCAACAGCATGACGATACCTAGCGGAAAGAAATGTATCGCCCCCTACTGCTCTGGTGGTGAATTGCAAACACTTGTTATTCAAACAAGCAATGTGTGAGGAATCTGATTAATTGCTCCGGGCCATGCAAATGCAGATGAAATGTAAATCACTTTAATTGGTGCCATGTAAACAGCTCTTCATTCCAATTGATTTCAATCTGATTGAGGAAAAAAAATGTGCATGTAAACACACTCATTATGTCAAACACACCCCCGAGAGCTAGATTATATTGAAGGAATGTAGAGTTTGACCGCCATTTTTAATCACTTATAATGCTCAAAATAGCATTACACTTTGGAAGTAACATAAATAGGGTCCCTACACATAGAACAATAGTATCAGTAAGTTATTAAGTGTATCCAGAGTTTATTTAAAAGACTGTTTTACAAGACTTACCCAGTGTTTTCCGGTCACCTCCGTTTTGTGGGGAAGTCCATACAAGTTGATTACAAAGAAGGTCAGTGAAGGTTAGTTCCAGAAAAGCATGTATACTTCACTGTTTAAAGCAGTTTGAGCAAATATCAGTTAATACTTTGTAAAAACTTTGAAAATAACAACAAACAATAACTGGTCTAGTGTTGCATTCTCCCAGTGTTTGTCCTCTGCAGAGGGTAAGTATGATGTTGGCAACTGGCAGCTCCTAGTCCTCCTTTTAGTGCTGGTGTGGAGGCACTGGCGGGACAGAGAGAAGTGCAAGCCACTTATCCTGCGCAATACCTGCATGGCTGCTGCAGTTACCTTGTACAATAATAAGCTGGTGAGGGAGGCCAGCCAAACACACCCATGTGCAGGTAAAGTTCCCCCAAATTGTCTGTTTGTTCCAGATCTTGTAAGATCTGCCTGGGATCTTTCAATGTGTGAAAGACCTTGACTGCTGGCAGGTAAGTTCAGTACCCAGACCCTTCTTATATGAAGCCATGATGTTGCAGTTGATGCAAGGTGTGTTGGCATTGTCATATTAGAAAATGCCTTCTCTAAAAGTGACATCATATGGGTAGAAGAATATCTTACTCTAGGACTTGCATAGACCTTTCAATATTGATAATGCTATTCCAGATGTGCTAATGCCATATCCACTAATGCAGCCCCATACCATTAGAGATGCTGGCTTTTGAACTGAGCGTTAATAAGAAGTTCTGTGGTCCTTATCCAGTTTTCCCTATAGCCACTGTCCATTTTAAATAAGCTTTAGTACAGAGATGACGTCAGCGCTTCTGGATCATGTTCAAATATGGCTACTTCTTGAATGATAGAGTTTTAACTGGCATCTGAGGATGGCATGGTGAACTGTTTTTATTGACAGTGTTTTCTGGAAATATTCCAGAGCCCTTTTAGTGATCTCCATCACAGAATCATCCCTCTTTGTGATGCAGTGCTGCCCAAAGGCTGAGTTATGCTTCTCCGACCACATTCATGGTCACAAAGACATATTAACGCAGTCCTGAGCTCTTTCAGTTTTCAGTTCTCTAAGTAATTCACCATCAGTGCAGTAGGGGGCCATACATATTTTTCTGTTACAATTATCAGCTATCGCTGATTGTTTATTTATCAGTCTTGTTCCTCCACACACAATGAACAATGGAGACCAAGAGGAGACATTTGCTGGAACTGGATCTGATTGAGTAGACACATGGAGATGTGGTTGTTGTGGAAGGAATACAACCAGCAAAGTGAGATTCTAGAAATAAGGTAATTCTAGTGGACCAATCAGAGTCCGATGGCTAGTCAAAAAACTGGGGAGGTGCACATCAGCCCATGGAGTCGGAATGGCTATGCAACATTTTCTACGCTCTGCGTGTCTACGGATACGGACGAGCATAAATCATGCTTGAGAGCCAAAAGATTACAGGTATCCAGTATGGATTTTAGACCTTGTCCCTTATGCACTGAGATTTCTCCAGATTATATTATGTACTGTAGATCATGATAAATTGATATATGATGATATATCATTGAATTCTATTTTTATTTACAATTTTTACAATGTCCCAAATTCAGAGTTAGGGTTGTAGATAATAGGTTGATAGGTATAGATAATATATATAGATAAGTAGATAGTAATAAGTAGATAAGTTGATATGTAGATAATAAATGATAAAGTAAAAAAAAGAGTCTCAAAAGGTATTTGTTTCCATACCTGGGCATAGGCTGTAGCTATGCTGCCATGTTATTACGACCCATAAATGTGTATCACATGTACCTCATGTATACTACTCTGATCATTCCTCTTACTGTATAACATATTGCACATACATACACTTATAACTTTAGTCACTTTTGATAAAATCATCTGCTAAATTACAAATGATGATGTAATCTAATCAGTGTGAATGAAAAAGAAAAATCATATGCCCCAGTACCCCAATGAAAAAGAAATACCCCACCCCACATCCCCTGTAACACTGAGTCTCATACTCATCACTGTCACTAGAGCTGTCATCAGATATAGTTCTTTGTTCAGTTTCTTTGGAAACATTTTCACAGTTTTGGCACTGACATAAATGTGTACATGGTAGTCTCACACACACACAGGAACATCTTCCTGTCTCATGTGTCTTGCCAGCAACTGCAGTGGACTATGATTACGGGAGGAGAACTTTTCCTATTCAGGTTGAGTTTCATACTTAACCTGAATAGACATTTTTTATGAGGTTGACATTATGTAGTTATGTGTAGAGGGTTGGAAACAACAGAGAAAGGTAGAAACTACAGGAAACTACATAGGAGAAAAACAGACACCCCTACTATATATTGTTTGTTATTCTTCTTCTTATTATTATTATAATCATTTTTTCATTTACTTTCATTATTTCATAATTCACTTGCACTCACACCACTACACTGCTGTGATAGGCCAGGCCGCTAGGTGGCGCATCGTTTGTGGAAGAATAGGATTTACATGAAAAGAGGAAGAATAAATCCTGCTGCAGCACAACGTGAGTCTCCTTTATTCTTACCACAGGTCGGTAAATATACATTTAAATAGGTGAACATACTATATGTTAAGAGTTGAATAGGTGACTTGAGAAGTTGTGTAAACAAAAAAAATAACAAGTTATAACATAACAATGCTAAGCTAAGGGAAGTGAATGCTAACTGGCTAATGCTAAGTGGACCTGCATAGTAGTGTGTGAAGAACATTGACCTGTAGCAACAGGAAAACACCTGTGAATGCACTAAACATGTGCTGAACTTTATTCATGAATCTGTTTCATGCAATATGTGATTTTCTGGGTCTCATATGTAAACAATGCATATATTTGTGGATTACTGTCAAAACCAGGACAGAACATACCTGTATCTCATCTACCTCAATCACTAGACAGTTTAGAAATCTCGGCTTCTCCTCCACTCCTCCAGATTGTTGTTCACCCAAACTTTGTTCAGAGTCCAGTGCAGCAGCTTGTGTCCTGCCAGACTGCTGTCATCTGCACAGCAATGTCAGTCTTCCCCAGTTGCACTCCAGAACTGCTGTACCATCAGAACCAGCCCATCCTACCTTCAGCTTTCCCACTCCAGCCAACTATCATCCACCAGTCAGCCTACCCTGGATACTTTTGTCTCCTGACTCAAACCACAACATGAATCTGTTCTGTTCTTTAGCCACAGCATCATTAGACAGATGCCTACTGTAATGGAACTATTTCTCACAGGCTGTGTACTCTAATATAAGTGGAACATTATTAGGAGATTGTGAGAAATGAAAGGATTGTGAGGAAATGTTCAATATCACTTCTGTAAGTTCGAACAAGGCTGAAAGTGAGTTAACAATGAGTTAAATGCACAACTGAAGTTGTTGCTTTCTAAATGAATCTACGTTAAACAGTTTCAACACATTTAACATCTAACAGTATCTAACAGTATTTTGGGGTTTTGCTGTTTTCTAATATTGTGAAATCTCATGAGATAAATATTATGACAACAATTAATTGAACTGAATATCTATCTATCTAAACCTCTATAATTTTACAACAACTTGTAACTAACTGTAAAGATGAATATCAGCACATATATCCACTTTGGTATGAGTTACAATAATCCTGCTTCAACTTTAAAAAACACCTATACCTTATCCTGATATACACCTTATATTCACCTTATCAAACAACTGTAGATTCAAAGCAATCCAGCACCACACTGGCAGCTGCATTCAGGCTTTCAAGCAATAGAAACCACTGAAACAACTCAAAATTTAGAAATAAAGGACAAGCAAGTGGGAAGGAAGCAAATCATAAGTCATTAATAGTTAATTGTTAATAGTTAAGCCCATCAACTCAACATAACAACGATAAACAGGAAATGCAGTAACATTTCTGTCTATAACATAGCAGAGAAGTAAAAGAGAGATTAATTCTTTTTTCCTCCTCCTATCCATCGTAGCTTCCCTTTGTTGTTTTTTGATGTTGGCTCTGTGTTACTTTGGTCAGGCTGGCTGGCTTGGCAGCTCAGCACCTCTGCTTCCATTTGATTAAATCATAGCTGCAGTCAGTGGCGAGACAGGTCCTGCAGCGTCAGGTGCAGAATTGTTAACCTTTGCTGTCGGAAGGACATCTCCCTCTCCGCAGGCCCACAGTGAGACAACTGGTCAAGATGGACGCCTCGGCTAACAGCTCCGGCCTGTGTGTGTGTGTGTGTGTGTGTGTGTGTGTGTGTATGTGTGCAAGACGGGCGCACCACTCGGAATAGTCATCCATCCCTGAAGGTGTCTGAGTGGCTTGCTGTCGGTCACACCCCCATCCTCACAGATCAGAGATGAGATGCTGAGCACTAAATAATTCAACAAAGACACGACCAGGAAACCATGAAAATTCACAGCTCATCTGAAGTAATTTCTTCTGGAATGATCTAAGGTGAAGATCAGATTTAAATTCAGAATATCCACCCTTAGTAGATGACTTTATTTGAAACTCACATGTAGACTGACAGGTAAACTGCTAAACTCTATTACAGGCCGTAACCTGGCTTAATTATCTTTTTCACTTCACAGGCTTAAGTCACAAGACTTAAACCCATTTAGTATAAATTCAAATCAGTATCAATCCAGCACTTCATGCAATGTACGCCAACCTGATGCCTAACGCTGTAGGTCATGGGCCAACAGGGTTGATCAGTGTAGCATTAGCAGTAAGACAGGTGTTGCTGGTTCCAAGAAGTTTAAGAATGTTTAAGTTTAAGTGACTTGTTCATGGGTGAGGTTAGGACAGAAGTGATACAGTGAGGCAGGCACTGCTGTGGTGAAGAGTAAGCTGTTTATTTACCAGTCAATATTCATTCCAACCCTTTGGGTAGCGACTGTCAAATTGAGATTGTAGATACAAACATGGGGATCTGGGCTCAGCCTTAGAGATAGGTCTACAAGCTCAGAGTGAAACAACCTTTTGTTTGCTTCAAAAACAACCAGTTGAAGTGGTTCAAGCATCTTATTAGAATGTATCCCAGTAAACTCTGCTGATGCAGGTTTTGGGGCACAGCCATCTAGTGGAAGACCATATTGTCGTCCCAGAACACACTGGAGAGACTGTACATCTCATATTGGAATGGCTTTGTGTCCTCCAGGAGAAGCTAAAAAGTGTCTCTGGGAACAGAGATGCCTGGACTACCTTGTTGACCTGTTCCTGCCAAGATCTGATCCTAGATGAGTAGTTGACAATGGATGGATGGACATATTCCTAGTCCACGTAATCAGCCTGCATCATCAGTTGGCTGACTACAATGACCATTGCTGTGCTTGTGAGAAGATAACAATACTGCCATAAAAGATTATGACAATTTCTCAAGAGACAAAATGTGTGAGGAAGCATGATAAGCAATGTAAACTCTCGCTGATGTGGGAAACTACGGGTAGAGTCCAATGCCCTGTGTGCCTGTTTTATATCTCTGTGTCTTGTGTGTACTATACTAAATTACTAGAAGAACTAGAAGTTTAAACAAAAAGCAGATTTTTTTCATAGCATTTCAGGCTAAACTTTGAGGCATAACACTTTGTCTTCCTGAAACCTTTTATTCATGAGCCACTAAGCATTAGTGCTTTGATTTCAGCCATCTTATTTGTTGTCATGCCCTTCCTGTTATGAGGAAGCCTTCTGCCAAACTTGCCACTTTCAAAGCAGCCATTAAAATACCATTGGCCGTATTTACTATCAGAATAACCAATTTATCACTGATTTTTGTCTCTGTAAGTGGAACTAGAAACTTTGCCTATGGCTCAGACCTGCCTCGTTGTAAGGTTGTAATTAGTCTATTAACAGTTAAGACCAGAGAAGGCCAGTGTGAAAACATTTACAATACAACTGCCACAACTGACTGGAATAACCAGCCCTGGTTTACACTGATAATTGCCTGTTATACAATAAGAACAACTGAATGGAGGCATTGTTTGTGACACTGTGACATGTGGAGCTGCAGATAAACCGACAGCCCACGCCCAAAGGACAAGGCAGCAGAGATCAGGTCTCTGGGTCTCCAGGTTTCCAGCAACCAGATCATTAGATAATGAATGAAACTCTGGGATTCTGGGCTTAACAAGACCCTGAGCATGTTTTCCGACAGCTGGCTGATGGGCTGACAGGTAATTCGGAGGGCCTAGTGATAATGAGACTGCTCGGTGATTGTGACAATTCGATTTGTGGCTTAACCTCCTGAACCATCAGTTTTCAGGGTTTTCCCCTGTATTTCCTGAAATGCCCTTATCACGATAAACTTTCTCAAGTTGTCAAAGAAATAGACATAAAGTATGACTTTGTCTGCTCTTGAAAACTGCATTTAAGTTTTTTGATGCATCAATTACTAGCACATGCACACGGGCACACTCTCTCTCTCTCTCTCTCTCACACACACACACACACACACACACACACACACACACACACACGTGTGTGTGTGAAAAAAAATAAAGTTATGCAAATTTGAACAATGTCCGATCTCATAGCAGAATGTTATGCAGTTGTAACAGGTACTGGGTTGCAAAGCCTGTGAGAAGTTGTATAGAAAGCTGAAAATATATAAAGCACAAAGGATGACACGGGAGACGTGGCTTGTCCTCACTGAATCTTCCTCAGTTATATTTATTCACATGTCACATTTACTGTACTGTTAACACTGTCCATCTGAATATTTACTCAGCTTAATGTCACAGTATGTATACTGTCTTTTTACGACATATTTCAGTTTTCATAAAACATTTTGACAAAATATCATATTAATCCAAAATGTTCACATTTTGTCATATTATCACTTCCGTGTCTCTCTTTTACATTCCAGCTTAACCTGCATAAACCTGTCCCCTTGTGCAGCCTTTTTGTGTCCTGGTAAAGCTTCAATATTCTTAAAATCACATACTTGGAACTCCCAACCTCTCTAGCAATGGTGAGAGAGTCATCCCTTTGGCCTTCATCTGAAAAAAACTTGCTGCCACAGGGTTTCAGACACCTTAGAGTGGCTTGCCATCTTGCAAAAATAATTAGGAGAACTGCCAGATAAATAGGGCTTGTCAACCAATTATGTAAATGCTGTCACTAAGTGCCAGATCAATGTCAATAACTAGGAGGTATCTGAAAGTGTTCTCTAATGCCACATTTACATGTATTTGCAGAAACAGATATTTCCCTCTCTCCATTTTATAATAATATCCTCGTTCAGTCCAGATCATTCCAAAAGTATTCAGTGACATGAATCTGGATAAATACACTACCAAGAACTATTATGAGCCAAACCTGTAGGTGGCAGCATAATGAGAAGCATAAAGCCATGTTAGCCAATCAGAATTGATGTACAAATATTGTACATCTAAAGCTGATGCAAAACTTAAAACAGATCTCCACAAACAAAACCTCCACTTTGGCAAAAATGTATTGATATATATCTGTTTTTCCAGATACCTTACTATGTGTAAATGGGGCATAATTCAATACTTTTGTGCTTAAGAACACACATGAATTCTGAAATATTTTCAAAAATCTTTGCTTATATTCATGGCAGCATACGTTTAAATACGTAAAAGCAGTGAGTAAATTTTTGCAAATTCTAGGTTCTCTAATTCTGATCTCCACTGTAGAAGCACCTTTAAAGCCCTTAAAGTATATCGCAACTAACTTTAACATCTGTGGGGAATCAATATGGGTTATTACTTATGTGGCACTGAAACTCTATTCTGCATTATATTGCATTCTTGAAGGTTTTCTGAAATCAATCCAGTTATTGAATATCAACAGGGGGCAGTGAACAAATTCAATCTGTTATCATCCTCCGTGATACTGTTGGTACTGTGGATTGCGGTTGTGTCTATGTGTGTGAGTATTGACTATAAGAGGAAATGGCGATGATGACGTTGATGATGCTGTACAGTGAGCACAAGACTCAGACTCAGGTGGCAGACTGATGCATGGTGAGAGAAACAGCAGCTCAGGTGGGAGTTAATTCAGTGTCAAATGAGGTGGAGAGATAAGTGTAGGGGATGGAGGGGGTGTTGGAGGTGGATGGAGAAGGTGGGGTATATAGAGTTGGTGCTGTACATCAGTGCAGGCCTTCTGATACCTCTGCAAATAGATCACACTGACAGTTCAGACTGAGTGTGTGCATTGCTTCTGAAATGAGATAAAAAAAAAAGAAATTGAAATGCTGAAGGAAACCAGCAGTAGCAACGTAACTGCTGCATAACACTGGTTGGCTGTGTCTCAGTCAGTGGCATAGTCGTCTACTGATTGGAAAGTTGGTGGTTCAATTCCCATCTTCGTATCGTGTCCTTGGGCAAGAAACTGAATCTCAAATTATCCCTGATGTGTGCTCTGTCAGTGTTAATGGATGAACATGAACTGTAGTGTAAAGCTCTGTGAGTGGCCAACAGAAGATTACAAAAGGTTCATTTAAATGTGGAGCATTCACCATTTCACTATACAACAACACTGCACTGAAATACACAGAACACAGCACAATACCACTCTTACATGTAAAACAATCACTTCCTTAGTTTGTCAACCTGCTGTGTTTTATAAAACCTCATATTAAGCAGAGGGATATAGCACACAATCCTTAATCCACCACTATCTCTAGCTTTGTGTGTGTGTTGTGTGTTTGCTTGGGTGACTGTTTTTCAAGACTAATTTTTATTCATTCACAATGTGTTAAGTGTCTCAGATTTTTTGTCTGTCCCCCATGTTTGTCCCTTCTCCTTTTCCTTTCTTGCGGGTAAGTCCACCTTGCCACCCTTTCACGTTCACTCTGTTCCTTCTCCTCTGTTCTTCTCTCTGTTCTTTCTGCCTGCCTTGTCACCATGGGGAGGAGGGTTTTCAGCTGCTCAGCACCTCACCTCTGGAACTCTTTGCCACTGGACCTACGCAACACCAACACTCTTCCCCTCTTCCAAACTCAAGACTCATGTTTAAACTTGCCTACGACCCATAACCTCTTTCTACATACATATTCATTTCTCGTCTTCCATTTCCTTTTTAATTATTAATTTAATTTTATCTATTTATTTATCCTTATCATTACCTTTTATAAAACTTATTTTATCCATGTTTTTAGTCATAATGTACAGTGTCCTTGAGTGACTTGAAAGGCAAATAAAATGCATTATTATTATTATTATTATTATTATTATTATTATTACCATCTACACCTACAGACCAGGGACCTCATGTACTAGCAGTTGCATGGATTTCTTACTGAAATGCTCCATACAAAGTTCTGTATGCACAAAAAAATTCAGATGTATCAAACCGGGCGTACACACAATTCCACATACATTCTCTTTGTACATCATAACCAACTTGAAATTGAGCACATATACATGAGCAAAACACCCTGTCTCCTCCTCAAGTGTAAGTGTTGTGTAAGTGTAATGGCATAGGTAGTGTCGGGGGGTAGAGGACAAGAAACATGTACTATTTGCATCACTATCTTCTAGAATGAACAATAAAAGAAAGAGGATGGAATAGGAGAACGTGGCCAATGCAGTTAATGCCGTGGGGTTGGGAAACTGCACAGTGCCAGAGTTAAAGAAGAAATGGTTGGACATAAAGTCCAATGTTAAAAAGAAAAGCGTCATCAGCGGAGCATTTCCAAGACAAGCAGTGGAACAGGGTTAGCTGTGCATTCACACCGAAAGCGACCAAAGTGAACAAGTAGACAAATATGCTAAAGAAGCTTTGCTGTTAATAAATTCTGAAATTCATCCTCAGATGGTGCCCTCAGCAATATGTGTGCAGTTGATCTCTCTTACATTAGGAAAACTGGCTATTGCTGCAAATTGCCCTTTAATGTTTGCCTGGTCAACTGCATCGTATGGGAACCGTATATACCTGACTGACATGTTGACAAGTTCCCCCAGAACAGCTGGCATAGTGCAGCTTAAGGCTGACTGGGAGATCCGTGACCGGTCTGCCAGCTCCCTCTGAAAGACACCTGTTGCCAGGAACCCCAGTGTTGTGAGCACCTGCAAAGGAACCAGCAATGCACGGCTCCTCACCGTTTCTCTCTCCAAAACTCTCTACAAAAGTCCTCTTAGAACTCCAAAATAGTTCCAAGAGGATAGCTCTTGGAAATCTGAAACAGCTGATAAGCCAGTCATCATCTTGGGCCAGAAAATGAGTGTGGTTATGGAAAACACGCTCTCTATGAACACAGTATCCTCCAAAAGTACCACCGCTGCCATCTTTAATAAGTTGTTGACCGCAGCATTTTGCCCATGCTTATATATCCTGGAGGTTAATTGTATACAGCTGTAGTGGCTAGGGTGGAAAGTCACCCAGTAAGATATCACTATGTGGATCAAATAAATTAGATGGGAATGAATTCCTGAACTATGGAATCCATAGCAGCGATGTAAAATGCACTGATAGAAGAAAGACAATGTAAGAGGAATAAACCTCTGTTAAAGACAGAAAATAATTATTTAAAATTGGCCGAGTGAAGGGGAGTCGAGCTGGAAAGGGAAACATTATGAATGCCTTCCAAGCAATTGACTGCAGTGATGCAAACACACCCGGGCCCGAAGGAGCAGAACAGCTAATCTTAACTGTGAAACTGAAGGAGTGGCCAGGCATGTGACAGACAGTGACAAGAGGAGGGAGCCTGCTGGCTGCATGATAGGTATCATCATGTTTGCAGGGAGCAACCTGAATTAAATGACAGCGCTGCTAACCATCACGCAAGACACTAGTCTTTATGATGGCAGAGGTGGCAGGCAACAGTGGCTGGGTATATTACAAACAGGGCAGTGGAAGACCAACACTGAGGAATGAGGAGGCCAGGTGCTGGCAAGCCACTGCCCAAGAAGAACCCCCCCAAAGCTGACAGATGAAGTCACATCTGTGGGAAACTGAATTAACTTGGGAGGAGCTACATCACAATAAAAGCAAAGGGAGAAGTCATTCCCCTGGTCCAGCAACAAAGACTGAAACTGCATCACATGGTATCATGCAAATAAGGAACAGACGCTAGATTGAGGCGTTTAAAGAGGGACTAGGCACATGGCAACTGGTGCCTAGAACTGGAGATAAGTTACTGGACTTACTCAAATTTAAATTTAATAGGAACCAAGGAGGCTTGGTATGCTGGCATGAATGCTGCCAAGCCAGAATGCTAATGATGCGTGGATACTATGAGCCTGCTATGGCTGATCAAGAAGATCGAGTCCAGGCCAGAACATGTATGAAAACCGGGACTGTCTTTCTGTCGAAGCTGATCTGGTGGAAACCTTGCAGAGGAAGAATTTGTCGCTTGGTTATAGCCTCAGAGGATCAGATGCAGGAAACTGACATGCCGAGAGCAACGATGCCGCTGAGAAAAGTATGAGCAGACAGATGGGTGTGAAGGTAAGATTGCCAGTTTTGAGGTTAATGTGGTACTAAATGGCAGCTCTTGCCAAAGAATGATGCTGAAATGACAGCTGAGTGAGAGCAGATAGAAATGACACTTTTAAATCTTTGTGGCTTGTGATTGATTGGTTGAAACCACCATGTCAGGTGATGATTTTATAAAGACAGGGCTAGCAGGTGTGTAATGTGGATGCCCAGTGGGTAGTTCTGACTTAATGCACATGTGCACAGATAGACTTCCTGATTGTACTCTCCGCTAGGATTAATTCTAATGTTATTTAAAGTGTTGACAGTGCAAAAGCCCCAGTGCAAAAAGGTCCCATGAAGGAGCTCATATGTTGCACTGAGTGAACGGAAGTACCATGCAATGTTATTGTGAAGGTTAGGTAGGCATCATTTTATCCTGGTCACAGTCTCCTACTTCATGCAGAAATAATGCTGTTGTGATTTTTCAACATCTGATGAGGACAGGTCTCCATATGCATGACTTTTCTTAGAAAGCAATCCGCACATCTCAGTCTGTTTTTATATCATTTATTTGCTGTTAGCCATACTGCAGCCAGCCAGCAGGGAGCGATCCAGATGTTTAGGTTCCACTTTTGAGGGGTCATCATCTTGTCTTGGACAAGCTGCAACTTGTGCAGTTATTTCTTCTGTCCTTGGGTCATCTGCTTGAATCAACACATTTCCAAAACATTTACTCAGGGGAAACCCCCATTTTCTTTCAAACATGACATGAAATCAGTTGACCAACAGTTGCCAAGTCTCTTCAAGGGTAGACTGTCATCAATCCTCCTGGTTGAATCATCACTCTAAAATATTATTTGGTTCTTACATGAAAAAAAAAAAAACTAATTGAATTAAAGAACTGGTGAAGAGAAGCCATCAGGACTCCCAAGATGCATTTTATTAAAAAAAAAAAAAAAACAGTCATTCCTGTCCAAAAAGAGACCTCTGATTGTGAAAAGAAAATACGAATGTGCACATTTTCCTGCAACTGACGCTGCTCTGCTCTGTAGCTCACACAGGTTTTTATATTGATATTCTGTCTATATCTTTAATCTTATATTCGCTTTCTTCAGTAGCTGCACTTCCCCCTATACACACACAGAGACTTGGACAGAAGGTTTTTACCCAAAGCCTGCACAGCGAGTTGAGAGTGAACTATGGGGAGATGTACAGAGGGAGTGAGCATACAGCAGACGGGCTGATGGTGCAGTCATGCAGTAAATGATGTTGGTTTAAAGCATCATACCGCAGTAGATTGTCACCTCCTCCAGCCTGCACACACACACACACACACACACACACACACACACTTACAGCCACTTCTTAATGATAATGCTCTTTAAATGGCTTTATTGATTTTAATGTAGCCTTCCACACATATTTTATGAAAGTCAGTACGGACACCTTCGGAATCTAAATAGCCAGTTAGACGTCTATTAGAATGGTTATCAGTGGAGGGGTAGTAATTATCTGCTACCAGCATCAGTAAAGACAGTCACCATTACTACTACCACTAAATCTGCCAATAAGGGTCCCAAATGCACAACAGTCACAGGACCCTGGGTCTGGATGCAGTTTCTGGATGAATGTGTAGATAAAGTGAGTGGGCTTCAGCTCAAAGAGATTCTTGTAATTTCTGTTCACATTCTGCTTTAGTGGGACATGTCCCTTAGCAAATTTCCAATCAATCAAATGAATGCAACCAAGTGACACACAAAAAATTCAGGCCCCCTAAAGGTCCCTGGGGTCCCAGGGCTCCAGGGCAAGTGCAGATATTGCCAGCCTTCATTATTACTTGTACTCCTATTTCTATTAATAACACTGGTGCTATTCTTTCACTTCTGTCACTATGAAGTACAGAGGTTGTGTTATACTGGCTCTTCCTCAATTTTTGATTCCTGCTGATGTCAGCAGCAGCTCAACACTGTCAGGTTTTCACATGGCATTAAGTGAAATTTTCATCCATGCATTGATTTGAGTTTTAATTATGCTGCAATTAAAAGTAGGTTTACATTTGGTCTGAACACACCATCACAACTGGTGCCACTTATATCACTTTCACTACAACTGCCTTGTTTAGCACTACTGTTCGTAATAACACTTCATCATTTTCTTACATGACATTTTTAATTCAAATTTACCTGGTTAGTTGTGTCATTTTGCAACTAATAAATGTGATTGTTGTTAACTCAGCATCAACTATCTGTTTGGCACCTGCCAAAAAACAACAACTAAACAACTAAACTGCAGTGAACAGTGATTCATTTAGTCTGAGAAGGGGCAGTGACTGGGGCCATGGGGTGGAGCTCAGAGCTGCTCATTAAAAAACACTGAACATGACCTGGTTCATTTTATTTGTGACTGTGAACTTGATTTAAAAAAAAAAATCAAAATTGTAAACTTCATTTTTAATCTTAATTTCAGCTGAACTGAACTTTGAGCTGTCTTGAAGGCTGAACTCACTGAATAAGCAGCGCTACTCCCACTCTTCTTCTATTACTGCTACAATCACTACTGTTTAGTGCTAGTACTACTACTGACACTGCTACTTCTACAGCTCCAGCAGCTGCTCCTCTCCCACCATCTCCTCTTCTGCTGTCAGTACAGTCACAGTTTAAACTACATGCCTCTACGTGCGAAGCGTCTCCATTTGCTTGGAAAATAAGAGAAAGACTCTCATGCATCCAATTCATTTCATTTCTCTCTGTCACTTCCTTTAACTCTCTCTTTCACTCCTCCTCCTCGCTCCCTGCAGCTCGACAACTGGGTGACATCGCTTAATTGGCGATGACACTGAAACATGTCCTGTCCTGCTCCGCAGCCTCCTCTGCATAATTAAAACAAGAGCAACACTTCATCTCCACTGCAGCGGGAGGCAGATGAGAGAGGGCGAGAGAGAGTGATGGGAGAACAGAGTGAGAGAGAGAGAGAGGCAGGAGAGAGGGGGAGAGGGGTGAAAGTAAGCTCTGTTATATTTCATCTTAAACCCTATTTTCATAGGATAACTTTTATATGACGGCTTTCATTCCTTTATTTTCTACAAATATATTATTTTTACTCTGTGTCTCTGCTCTTATCTCCTCCTGCCTTTACTTTTTTTAAAATTATTTCCACTTTGATGTTTTGAATTTCTTTGACTGTTGAAGAAACTTTGACAACTGAGCATTTGAAGTGTGACATAAAATGAAATTTGTCATTTTATTATTAATATTTTCATTATTATTAAGACAGACAGTAAGAGAGAGAGGGAAAGGCAGATGTGAGCTTACATACTGAGCAGGTGGAGGATGGGGGGGCTTGGCAGGAAATAGTGGGGTTGTCGTGGCAACGACAGAGCTGGGCTGGGCAACCTCCCTATCTGTGGCACGATCCGATCAAATTCCTCTCCTTCGATTACTATGACATTTTACTGCTACGACTGCACTGTTACAACTACCTGTAATACTGCAACTGCTAAAAAGACAAAATGGACAAAAACACCTAGGCCCTGGGCATAAAGTATGGGTCAAGAAGAAAAATAAAAATAAATAAATAAATAAATTTAAAAAAAATAAATACATAAATGTGTATTACAACAGCTCAGTGATGATTATAAATGTACCCATAAAAATTTATGATAAAACATCACTATATTATTTTTATCTTTATCATCTCTTGCTTTCTTTTATAAAACTGTTTTTAGCCCTGTTTTAATTTCATAATCCTTGAATTACTTGAAAGGCACTTTACAAATAAAATGTATTATTATGATTATTATAAATTGATGCCTTACAAAATATTGCCATATATGCTGTATGTATTTAACAGTGCATTATGATGCATTGTGAGCTGTATGACTGTATTATAAGAGAATCAGAACACTTATAATAAGTCACATTACAATTTGCCTTTTTCCCTTCCAGTGACATTCAGATCATGTTACAGTTACAATGGTCTAATTTTTTAAAGCATGGTAATAGCTCGAAATCTTTCATATGACATTTTGACGTACAGCAGTAATGTGACATCTGATATTTCTTTTACCTAAGTTAAATACTGTCTAAAATCCTCCTCACTTAACAATTATGGCAATGGGGGTGTGGTACTGCTGAAGCTCACTTTACATGGTATTGAATGCTATGGTTGGAGTCATATGGAGGCAATCATAGAGCTATACAACCTTGAAAAGTTGCAGTGATCAGCAGATCATTAGTGGCTTAAATATGTTCTTAAACAGGAGGTGATTTGGAGCCCACGGCTCAGTTTTGCCCCAGGGCTCCTCCAGCAGTGTTAATCCAGCTGTGGTCATAATTTATCCTGTATAATAACTGTCATTAAACATAATTAATGACACTAAGGCAGGGATATTAAATCCAGTTAAGTACAGAGTAAACAAGTAAACAAACCAGAGACACAGTTAAATAAATCAATGAATGAAGAGTTCCTATCAACAGATTCAGGATCAGTGTTTCACCTGAGCTAAGCTGTGAACTCACTAATCCTTCATGATTCATGTTCGCTACTCTCTGCTGCTGTTTGACCTGCAGCTGTACGTTTTAATCAAAGTACAGTGCGCACAATTAAAATATATGCTGTATAATGACAAACACATGATCAGTTCAGGTTCAGGTTGCACCAGTTTTCTGTTGGTTATTGGTTTGTGTTACTTTTTTTTATTTTAGAAGACTTTAAAAAAAGAAATATCTATCTATCTATCTATCTATCTATCTATCTATCTATCTATCTATCTATATATATATATATATATATATATAGATAGATAGATAGATAGATAGATATAGATAGATATATATAGATAGATATTACCTTATATATAGTTACCTTAGATGTTACATTGATGTTGGCATTTGAACACCAAACCCACACAACCACCACAAATGTGTGTGTATGTCTTTTATATCCAAGGCCATAAAACTGAAACCAGGACTAAAAAGGACCTTCACCACAAACCGTTAGGAGGAGGAGAATCAGGCCCGTGACAGGCAAAGATTTTAACAGCTGAATATTATTGATTCTGTAGGTTTGCTCATGATGGAAAACAAAGCCTCATTACATGCAATAATTGTGAATCAATTTTAAAAACAGATTATTCAGATGATTGCAGCAGTGTAGGTCTCAACTCATTTTAACTGATGTTTTTTTATTTTTTTATTTTTATTTATTTTTTACAGAGGACATCAGAACTTTATATCAGGATCCAAACAGTTTGCTGTTGTATGATAAATAGGGCTCAGCTCCATCAAGACAACCTATTCAGTTCAATTTAATTCAGTTCAATTGTTTTTTTTCATAGACTAACTTTTATATGCCGCTTTCATCCCTTTATTTTCTACAAATATATTATTTTTACTCTGTGTCTCTGCTCTTATCTCCTCCTGCCTTTACTTTTTGAAAATAATTTTCACTTTTGATGTTTTGAATTTCTTTGACTGTTGAATAAACTTTGACAACTGAGAATTTGAAGTGTGACATAAAATGAAATTTGTCATTTTATTATTAATATTTTCATTATTATTAAGACAGACAATAAGAGAGAGAGGGAAAAGGCAGATGTGAGCTTACATACTGAGCAGGTGGAGGATGGGGGGGCTTGGCAGGAAATAGTGGGATCGTCGTGGCAACGACAGAGCTGGGCTGGGCAACCTCCCTATCTGTGGCACGATCCGACCAAATTCTTCTCCTTTGATTACTATGACATTTTACTGCTACGATTACACTATTACAACTACCAGTAATACTGCAACTGCTAAAAAGACAAACGGACAAAGGAAGACCTAGGCCCTGGGCACAAGTATGGGTCAAGAAGAAAAACAAACAAAAAATAAATACATAAATGTGTATTACAACAGCTCAGTGATGATTATAAATGTATCAATGAAATTATTGACAGTCCAACATAAAATATGAAATACTTTACATGTTTCTGTTTCTTTTTTTTGTCATTCCAATGGATACATTTATGATAAAGCACACCAACGTTATTTTTATCTTAATCATTTCTTGCTTTCTTTTATAAAACTGTTTTTATCCCAGTTCAATTGATTTGTATGCATCAAACCATTTATCATCGTCATCATTTATCTTAGCACACTTTATATGTTATAGAACAGGAAACCCCATTTGCTTCCACCTTTCCACATGCAACATCACTGCACAGCAATCTACATGACTAAGTGACCACAGCTACCATCATTTGTCTTCTGTCTTGACAGTCACCAGGACTGTTCATGGGGACTGACCAGTGATAAACTCCATCCTCCACCTGTCTTATTTAAATTCATTTCATATCATCAATTTTCTTGCCAGTTGCACTGTAAAGTCTACTATTCTTGGGAAATTATACTGGCCAACGGCTGTCTTACCAGCCACGCCCCATCTCGTCACTGCTCCATCCAGTGGGCAGATTGTAACCTCTTGTCTTGTAAACATGACAATGGCTGAAGACCACCATCCACTCTGGCAAGACGCCACATACATGAGGAAGAGGGACGATACAGCTGACATGCAACATCTTCAAGGAAAGGGATTTTTTTCATTCACATTAAAACATTTTCCTCCCATGTGAATATTCTGATGAGAAAATCAGAGAGGGAGCTTTGCACTCTGAGGCCTAAACCCAGACCAGGATGAGAATAGAATGGAACAAGCTGATCTGTTTGACTTGACCAAAAACCCCTGATCCCCCCAGTTTACCCCAGCAACCCCAACAACCAGTGAAAGCAGTGTCCTTATTACAGCATGGAGGAGGAGGCGGTGGTGGAGAAATCCCTGAATGCCTTTTTCTTTCTTTGCCCTCTCTTCTCTCGGCATGGCCTCAGCGCTGTGTTTAATACACTGGGCTGACTTTGATAAAGTGCACTGAGGAAGCGGCTGCCTCCACAGCGCCATTCGATTCATGATCTGCCTATTCAGCAGAACTACAGGGTGGGCCTTTGGAGAGAGAGTGAGGAGCTAGAGAAGAGAGAGAGGGAGGTGGGAAGGGAAAAAAATGAGTTGAGGAAAGACAGAAAACACAAAGGGAAAGAGAAGAGATTTGAGGATGGAGGGAAAAGCCACGGGCAACACTCTTGGTGCTGGAACTGAACAGCTGCCATATTTCACATTTCAAAGACATTGCTGCCGCTGCTGCTGAAAGGAGTGAGGTGTGTGTGTGTTACATGCCTACACGTTTCCATCAATAATAAAACTGATTGTGCAATTTTTTTTATTTGTTTTTTGTTTCTTTCAAATCTAAGCTTTGGCTACAAGCTAAAAATTAATCATGCACTGAACATGTATTTTTTGATCTTGCTGTAAAGTTTACAGTAGGAAATAATGGGTTGGTGGATGACACCTACAATCTTCAACTAATGTGATGGGTGTGGTCTTTGCATAGTATTTGCTGACAAGAGAAATATTGCCAGCTATGCACCTTTTAGCAGCTAACAACAGGGTGGTTAGCAGAGACCGGTAGCTTCATTCTGCTGTGAAACTCTAAAGTTTATTAATAAATAATGCTGTGTCATGTCTGTTATGGAAGTGCCTCACTACATCGCTAAGCTGCTGTCGTCTCGTAGTGAGCTCTTCTTTTTCATAAGAATTTTAAAAATCCAATATTGTCATAAAGTAGAGCTGCTCATTGACTTGCAACATTGCCCTCAAAGATCAGATATAAGATACACTCAGAGACGGTCAAAGCTCACACGCCTCAGCAGAAATGTACAGAAAAAAATCTCTCATGTAGAAAATTTGAAGAACATCGTCTCACGAACAATATAATGAGAATATGTCGCTACAAAAGGCGGCAAGAAAGAAAAAAGAATATTTCATATATTGGCAAAAGATTGGGTTTCACATGCAGCTATTTCAAGTATTTCTATGCCTGAGTTACATATGAAAAAGTGAAATTTAGAAATTAAAATAAAGTTTAAGTCAATTTTATTTTTCTTCTTTATTTCTTTACCCCAACCCCCATCCCATCTACACCCGCCATCACCATCATTTACTGTATTTCTAATTATGTTCAGTTTTAGCCTTTTATTGTTTTCCTGCTGAGGTCAAGCTGTCTACCTGCAGGGATCAATAACTTTCATTTAATCTGTACCCGATGAAACCATGTCACACTCAGCAAGGAGCTCGTGTCGCTTTATTTAGTGCATTTTTGAAATTGAGTTTGCTGCTGCTGATCCTGCTGTTTTGATATTAACCGTGATGGACTTTTACTGTCCTTTGTCTCTGATGTGAAATCTGCTGCTTCACCTTCACAACAGCTGTCGTACTGATTTCACACTTTACACACCACATACTGTGTTGTGTCGTGCATAAAGAGTCATGAGCTTCTTTATTCATAAACAAATGCTCATTTTCAGTTGAACTCACCTGAAATTATGAATTAGATAATTAATATGTCTGAGCAGTCTGGTGACTGCACATAAGACAGGTGACAACTTGGAGGTGGCTGGTGGCCAACCTGGTGGCTGGCTGCAGAATAAGTTTTAAACTCCACCCTTTTCATTGTCAGCAGATCCCAAAATCCCCAAAACTTCATATGTTTCTTTGTTTGGCCATCCCAATTTTAGAAAAATTACAGTATCTCTCAGTAACAGAGAGGAGAAAAAATTTAAATTGAGAAAATGATTTCACATGGCACAAACATTCATTGCAGTCAAAGATGAAGTGACTAGTTTTGTTTTAGAAGGTCAAAGGTCAGACACAAAAGAGCCTTTGGGTCTTAGGAATGCAGCGTCTCACTAGCATCGTAAAGCAGTTTCTTTACATTTGATGAAAAGGTTCTTTGCACCAAAACTAATCAGATGTGAGTGTCAGAGGTTAAAAGGTCTTTGGCCATAGCATATGGATGGACAACCATGAGATCATTGTATTTGTTATTACAAACAACTGATTTGTTTCATTCATGTTCTATAGTTTTTTCTGGTGATCTTTTACAATGGTCTTGGGATTTAATATACACTCACCGGCCACTTTATTAGGCACACCTGTCCAACTGCTTGTTAACGCAAATTTCCAATCAGCCAATCACATGGCAGCAACTCAATGCATTTAGGCATGTAGACATGGTCAAGACGATCTGCTGCAGTTCAAACCAAGCATCAGAATGGGGAAGAAAGGTGATTTAAGTGACTTTGAATGTGGCATGGTTGTTGGTGCCAGACGGACTGGTCTGAGTATTTCAGAAACTGCTGATCTACTGGGATTTTCACGCACAACCATCTTTAGGGTTTACAGAGAATGGGCTGAAAAAGAGAAAATATCCAGTGAGTGGCAGTTCTGTGGGTGAAAATGCCTTGTTGATGCCAGAGGTCAGAGGAGAATGGCCAGACTGGTTCGAGCTGATAGAAAGGCAACAGTAACTCAAATAACTACTTGTTACAACCAAGGTATGCAGAAGAGCATCTCTGAACGCACAACACATCGAACTTTGAGGCAAATGGGCTACAGCAGCAGAAGACCACACCGGGTGCCACTCCTGTCAGCTAAGAACAGGAAACTGAGGCTACAGTTCGCACAGGCTCACCGAAATTGGACAATAGAAGATTGGAAAACATTGCCTGGTCTAATGAGTCTCGATTTCTGCTGCGACATTCGGATGGTAGGGTCAGAATTTGGCGTCAGCAACATGAAAGCATGGATCCATCCTGCCTTGTATCAATGGTTCAGGCTGGTGGTGGTGGTGTAATGGTGTGGGGGATATTTTCTTGGCACTCTTTGCCCCCCTTAGTACCAATTGAGCATCGTGGCAACACCACAGCCTACCTGAGTATTGTTGCTGACCATGTCCATCCCTTTATGACCACAGTGTACCCATCTTCTGATGGCTACTTCCAGCAGGATAACGTGTCATGTCATAAAGCTTGAATCATCTCAGACTGCTTTCTTGAACATGACAATGAGTTCACTGTACTCAAATGGCCTCCAGAGTCACCAGATCTCGATCCAATAGAGCACCTTTGGGATGTGGTGGAACGGGAAATTCGCATCATGGATGTGCAGCCGACAAATCTGCAGCAACTGCGTGATGCTAACATGTCAATATGGACCAAACTCTCTGAGGAATGTTTCCAGTACCTTGTTGAATCTATGCCACGAAGGATTAAAGCAGTTCTGAAGGCAAAAGGGGGTCCAACCCAGTACTAGCAAGGTGTACCTAATAAAGTGGCCAGTGAGTGTATAAATACCTGTTTACACAACCATTCATAATCTCCAGTCTCCAGTTTGGGTGTGCAATCAGAGGGTTGATGATTTTGTTTTTTTGCTTTTTTTTTGTTTGTTTGTTTGTTTGTTTGTAACCTACTGGAGCTGCAGTTTATTTATTTTAGTGGAGTGGTTTATTTTATTAGAGTGGTTTATCTAAAAAACATAGCAGGCTATAGGTGGTGCTACAGTAGTCCGATTTAGACTGATAAGAGATGTACTTAAAGGCAAATTACTTGGGACTTTGACATATTATTGTAAATGTAAATTTTTAAATGTAAAATGTTAAAAAAGACTGTAATTTTCAAACAAACCCGTTGAAATGTATGTGTGTGTGTGTGTGTGTGTGCTAATATTCAGTGTATGTATTTGTATACATAATGTGATAACAGCAATAATAATACAGCACACCACATTAACACTGTTAACAAGTTCAACAATCTAAGAACCAAGAAATAAAACCCATTATGAGGTAAAATATGACATAAAAAATATATCAAAAGCAACAACATTAACACACAGTGTGTGTATGTATGTGAGTGTGTGTGTGTGTGTGTGTGTGTGTGTGTGAATTCCTTGCAGCAGCACCTCAATGTGCTCAGTGCTGGTGATATTAAAGAGGAAATGTTGCAGCGGGACTTCATTGCCCTCTCCCATATTTTCTGTAATAGAATGTAACTAGCATCATTATTTTTTCATCACAGCCCTCCCACAACTGTGTTCCTTATCTAGGAACATCACTTTCCTTCCCACTCCATCCCTCGCTGCTCTGCCGCTCCATCGTCACACTGCGAGTCAATTATGACTAAGAGTATGAGATAAAACGTGAGGACAGGAGAAAAAAAGAAAGAGGTTGTGGCAGCTCGCTTTGGGCCCATCAGCAGCAGCTTCTGAGGCTCTGCACCACTCCAATCCACTCTGGGGCTGACATCTTGGATATGGAGATGAGTTTTAAAAAACAAGACAAAAGAAAGGAGCAAAAAAAGTGGGAGGTCTACTGAGCAACAGCATCTCTTCTCTGCTGCAGTTGAAGAATAGGTTGTGCTCGGCCCACCGAGACAGACACTATGACCAGTTTGCATGAAGGAGAGAAATGTTTCTACTGAGTGTTACAGTTTCAAACATGGCAGCTGGATCCTCCTTTTATTGCTGGGTGCCAAATGCTGACAGTCCCTTACATTACAACTGCAATCAATGAAAATGAGTGTTTGATTTATGTGCCCGGAGTTTCAGTGACCACATGACAAGATTAAACATGGACACAAAGACAGACGGAGGCTGGAGACGCTGTAATACTGATGTGACAGTTGTGCTAAAACAATGAGATGATCAATCAATTCAATTATTTAGTGAGAAAATGTCAAGGTTTTTAGTTTCAGTCTGTCATAGTGATGAAGATTCACTGATGTTCACTCATTACTAATTGAACCTCTTGAAACCTGCAGATGTGAGGCCATTTCTCATAATGTTCACTTGCTCATAAATTAAAAAAATATATGTGTTATACAACAATGTTTTTTTTTCATTTGCTGATGAATCAATAAATAAAACCAAGATAAAACAGAATAATTATTAGGGCTACACCAGAAACTGCTCAGTAAAACATTATGGAGCAGATTTGGCAGAATTCATCATCTAAATACAAAATACAAAAAACATGTTTTCTTTCAAATTTTTCTTTTATTTTTCTTCAAAGTGAAACACTATATGAGTTTTTGGGGACTTGCTTCATGAACAAAGTTATTATTATCATTTTTGAAACACATGGCTGCATGTAATTTTTATCAAATCTGCTTTTTGCAGACCCACAGTCAGAATCCAGTTATCCTGGCTTAGCATTAACACTGGGAGCAGGAAGAAAGAAAGAAACAGCGAGCTCGACTCTGACCAAACCTCCACATCTCACAGGCTAATTATTCAATACATCAACAATGTAACCTAATTTAAACCAAACATCTGACACCAGAAATGTATTGTTGGGTGTTGACTTGTCTGCCTTTGTTCCTAAAAACCAAGTCTCTCTCTCTCTGTCTCTCTCTCTCTCACACACACACACACACACACACATACACACACACTTGCTTGGATTCACTTTCTGTCTTTTATTCATTTTTATTTCTTAAAGTTTGCTCTGATTTTGCTTCTGAATGTATTTCCGATCTTGTGCCTTTTAAAAAGTGTGTACATGTAAATAAATAAATAACAACTAACTACAAACCCATGCTGGTCTGATGTGAAAAGATTCTAAACATCTTCATCCTGGAAGGGCTCTTACAAAAAGTACAAAATCTTAAAATCTCAAAATATGCATGTGGACTTGCAGTAAGGTGGGTGTTACACAGGACCATCAGAGATTTGCCAGTCAATTCATGTTCCAACCCTCATTTATGGGTCATGATTGACAGAATGAGATTGTGAAAATGAGTTTCCTCTGCACGCTGTCTGGATTCAGCCTTACAGATAGGGCAAGGAACAAGTGTGTAGAGCTGTTGTTCCATCTTTGTTTCAGAAGGAGGAGCTAGTTGAGGTGGTTCATCTGCTCAGGATGCCCCTTGGCCCCCAATGGAGGTTTTCCAGGCATGTCCAACTCATAGGAGACCTCAGAATAGACCCAGAACACACTTGAGATACCATATTCTGGAAGGAGGGACTGGCATACCTGAAACATTTCTGACCTGCTACAACCATGATCTGAATCCAGGAAAGAGGCTGGAAGTGAATGGATGAGGTGAACTAGACCTGACTCAAACACATAATCAACTCATCAGGCAACATTTTCTGAGTTTGACAGAATCAGTCATAGCTACTATCAATTAGTTTTATTTTATGTGACTCCAGATGTGATACATGTGTGGTTGGACTGTTGTCTAGACTCATTAATCAAAGCTATATTAAAACCTCTTTGTCTCCAACAGAGAATGATTCAGGTCCTAAGATGTGCAGTTTTATAATAAATCTACCACAATGTTTGACTGTATTTGTCTTCATTATTTGTCAACGATGTGGAGATGTGTTCCTGACCCATGACACCATGCTGGAGGTTGAGCTCGCCGACAGGTGACACGTCTGCTGGGGTCAGGTAATCCAGCTCACAGATGAGACCTATTTTCTGCTTTCTGCTCTTTGTGATTGCTTCTGAAATCAGCCCTCCTCCTCCTCAACCAAATGCAGCACATAAATGAACTCACATTACTGGATGCCTGCTCTTTTTTCCTGACATGTTGTATTCTTCCTCGTCCTCCTCCTCCTCCAATGGGAATGTTTGGAAAAAGATGAGCAGTTTTGTCATAATCGCTCCATTTGGCTGCACTCACACTGTTTTACCCCAATACAAAAGGCTGTGATTGCGTACTGCGAATGCCAGACGTCCATTTCCAAGACAAATACCAGCGTTTTTCTTCATATTTCTGAGGTAATGGAGAGATGACACAAAGCATTAGCTGCTGCTCACACTCTCACATTAAAGCTGCAGCCTTTTCTCTTTACCTCCCTCACACATCCACTTTGTCCTAAAGCGCTCAGATATTACACGTATCAGAAAGCTATTTCAAACATTTAGCTCCTGTGAACTGTTACGCTTTGCACGATTAGTTCAGTCAGACACCCGGAAAAGGTTTTTAAACACAAACACCCTGTTTATCTGATAGTCTGGCTTAACCCGTCAACATCTGTACCACAAACTACCTCTGATAGTTTTTTATAGATCTTTAATCCGGGTAATTATGTTGTTTTCCTCAAAACCTCCCTAATTTGTGTCCTGTAGTGGGTTACCAGCAGAACAGCAAAGTGGTTTATAAAATATAGTGTCAGTGTGGACGGAAGGATACATTGAACCGAAGGAGGAAATTCAGAGGACTGGTCCAACAAGCTCAGATCAGGAGGATTTCAAAACCATCATGAGAGACATGATGCAGTTTTAAATCATCTATGCGTCGTCACGTCCTGTAGCTCAGGAACTCTCCTGTCAGGTGTCAACATTTAAAAATGTATTTCATCAGAATCAGCCAAAGGTGGTGTTATTTGGCCTAAAACTGAATTACACTGAAGAAACAGTTAAAACTTATTTTGCTTAAAGCAGCAATGACACATGTCATAATGAACAGTCTTAAGAGAAGATGCGTAGCTTTCAGAATCAGAATCGGAATGAGCTTTATTGGCCAAGTATGTTAACACATACAAGGAATTTAGCTACGGTTCTATTCCTTCGCTCCATTATAGTTTAAACATACAACATAGAAAAACACAGAATAAACATTATATACAGAAAATATAACCATATAAACATTATATAAACATTGAATTTACTGAGCTGGATGACTGCTGTATAGCTTTGTCTTCTCACTCATGGCCCCATTCTTATTTTATTCTTCTTTTACAAACACTACATTGGTTAATCTATCTATACTTTTATTGAGCTGAAATTGAAACACACACACACACACACACACACACACCATCAGTGCTGAAAAGTTCTCATCAGCACTGATGTGACCATTTTGATTAACGCCATCCGGCTGCATACAGCGCACTGAATGTTACTGCACTTGTCAGTGTAAATGTACCTATACACACACCGGCTCTCACCTGAATTTACTTAATGGCAAAAACCTAAAATGATCAAATTTACCATTTGATTTTAATCACTTGAAGCATTTCATGCTTTACTTGATTTGTGTCAGTCTTTTAACAGATAATAGAGATAAGATAATAGACAGATATTAGAGACAGTCTAGAAACATGCTGTGAAATTTATTTGATTGAAATGTTTTAATATTATCTTCTCCTTTGTATCTGCCTGTTGTACATTCAAAATAACCACGTGCATGAAAAATCTCTTGTTAATGATCTACACAAAACACACACATAGTCAATATTACGTTTGATTTTAAGAAAACACCAACCAAACTTCATCACCAATACATCATGTGATGCAGAATGAAGCTGTAACACAACGAAACCTAAATATTCTCATCTGAAACGGCATCATGCTCAATGAGGCCAAACATGGTAAGAAGCTAATAGACTCAGTTGGCCTCTTCATCTTCATCTGCTCAGTCGCTGTGTCTGCTCTGACTTCTCACTCCCCTCTTTAACCTACATAAGGAAATTAAAATCCTATAATTATCTTCAATTAACAGAAAGAGGGACATGCAGTGATTAAGGAAATCAAGTTCAGGGACTATATTCATTAGCCCCCCCCACCCCCCACCACACCCCTCACCACCATCACTACCACCACCTCCAACCCCCTTCTTTAACATTCACCTTAAAGCTTCCTGAAATTAGTTTAATTAACTTGTTTTCTTCTTGCCTTTTGTTGCAGATTTTGTGTCCAGTGTTCAGCTGGAGAAAAAAGTTCTCAGATAAACAAGAGATGGGTTAGATTTGATTCATATTTCATCTGAGATGGCATGTTTTTGTCATCTTCAGTGTCTTTCATTTGACCTCAAAACAAACTCCTCAAACTCTTGTCTGTCAAACTCCTTGATCGTTTCATAACAGACAATGTTCTAATGATGTGTTGGACATGAAGCAGGAAGTGTAGATATGATCCTAGAATATCTGCTGTAACAGACTGTGAAGACACAGCATCACGCAATTTTAAATATTCTCAACTGGCACAGACATGTTCCCTGGTCCGTTTCGTCTTATTTCAACTCAACTTTAAAATGATTTCCTAGATCTCTGCTTTAAATCACCTCTTCACTTTTTCTTTTAAATTTGTCCTTTTTTTTTTTTTTTTTTTTTTTATCTTAAACTGAGGAAATAAAATCAGACCTGAAACCGTATTGACACAGAAGCTGTTTTTGAATAAATTGGTCAGATTAGCAGTTTTATGGAATCAGACTCTGGAATATAATTCCTGCTCAGTGTCCGTGGAGCTGTGAGACTGTGTAGGGTCTTTGGTTTCAAATAATTAAATAATAATACGTTATTTATTTAAAAAAATGATAATTTTGCAGACATGTTGTGATTGCTGACATTTCCATGCATACTGTGCTCTACATTTTATTTTTAATTTCAGTTTACAGAGAAGAGAGAAACGAGCTGTTGTTGTTCAAAAACAAACATTTATTTATTTTTATTTTTTTCATTTGTTTGTTTTTTTCCACTTGAAACACAGACTAAGGAGGAAGGCGCTGCTGTCAATAATCTAACTGAGAGTACAGTGTAAGGAAGCTGCGAGCTGTTATTTGTCTGTCAGCCAAGAAATTTCACAGTCGGAATCAGTTTTCTGCCAAGTACATACACATACAAAGGATTAATCTGGAAGACACGCTCACCGTGGAATAATACACCGTTGAAAAACAACAGCTGGCAAACAATTATGCATCTGTCTGCATAAAGCCAAAGTTTCCAAAATACAGAATATTCTGAGAATGAACACTTTCACCTCTGTGCTCATTTTTTATCCTTGGAGGACGTTTGGAAAAATTATAGTTTTTCATGTAGGGGAAACAAAAGACGACCTTCAGATATAAGCGAAAAACAGATGGATGAGGCAGCAGCGCACATTCACTGTTTCATTATTTTGCAGAGATGCACTGATGAAATACAGTATGAGATTTAAGATTTTAATTACAACTATGTTTCACACACCCTTGACCGATTCAACAGCTGCTGAAACCCATCTACATCCATTCACAAAGATATGATAGACATCAGCATCATGTCAGTCATTCAACCCATCTACATCCATTCACGAGATATGACATTATAATATGATGAAATGTATTCATGTGTCTTTCAAGTCTTTCATGATTTGTGCAAAATGCTTAATAATAATAATTGTATGTTGAATAAAGTGATACGGTTTGGAGCATTGACGTGTGGTTTATTTTCCTGATTGAATCTAATGTCACACATGATGACACATGTCACACAGAAAAGTTGGAAATCCTTTGAGCAGCTCTATTTAAGAGAAAAAGTCAAACTAAAAGTGTCATTTGGGTGATGTTTGACTTTCTTTTTGAGAAAAACTCTTTTGGTATCTACCACGAGGCTTTAGGATTCAGAATAAATGTAGGTTTTCTTCTCATTGAGAACAGCTTCCACTGGATCTATTTGATAAAAATGCTATGTGTAGCTGTTTGGTTCTTTTTAAAGCAAAATAAAATGGATCACATTAATAATCAGGTGCAAATGGCATCATCATTCTCACTATGTTTCTGTGTCAAATTACTTTAGTGTTTCAGACAGGATCACTAAAGACTAAACAGAAACCCTTCATTTCAGGACTTTTATTGTAAAACATCTTCAGGTTAGATATATGGAACAATAACCAAGTGGAAAGCACACACAACGGCTAAAAGAGCGCAATAGTGTGTGTGTGTGTGTCTTTTCAGGGAATTCACTTGGATGCGTGGTGAAGTGATATTATCGTATAAACTGTGTATTTGTGTGTGTTCCCGGTATTTTCTCTTTTGCTGGAATCTCTTTACCCACTCTTTATTTGTCTTCCTTGCGGAGACAAAAAGCAGGTTTCCATAACATAAGAAATTTTAAGGTGAAGATATGTTTTAAGTTTAGAAGCTATAGAAACTCTCTCTCTGTGTGTGTGTGTGTGTGTGTGTGTGTGTGTGTGTCTGTCTTCTGTTCCATTTCAGCCCTGCAGGCATTGCCCTAGGCTGTTTAAGCCCCTGTGTAACACACACACACAAACACACACACACACACACTGTTTCATGTTACCAGTATGGTAAACACTTCTTTTGATCACTTTCTCTCTCTCTCTCTCAGAGCGCATGTGTGAGCATGGTGAGTGTGGAGTGAGTGACTGCGATTTTCTACCTTTGTTTTTTTTTTTTTTTTTTTTGAAAGGTTTTCACATAGTTTTGGATAATTTGTTATTAGTTATTATTAGTTAAAGTCACTTAGGTGGGGGGTATTTGGGGACGTTGGGGGGGTAGTAGGGCAGGATGCCTGTGGTGAGCAGGCAAGAGCTGGAACAGCTAACACGTCATCTTGCTGTGAAGGTTTTACCTCAGGCAGGTGTTTCAGTGGAGGAGGTGGGTGTGGCTGTTGGGGAGGTGGTAGGTTATGACAGCATGAAGTCTGCGTCTAGTATGAACAGCGCTGTGGTGATCTTCCTAGATGAAGTGAATAAAGTGGAGCAGGTAGTGGAGACTGGTATCATCCTGAGGGACACTGGTGCACCTGCTGGTGAATCCAGCCAGGAAAATAACGATCTCTAATGCATCACCTTTTATTAAGAATGATGACTTGTGTAAATCTGTCTATGTATGGACACAATAGTCTCCCCGATTAAAATGGTGCTTCTGGGCTGTAAGTCATGTCGTCTGTCACAGGAGGCAGGTCTACATGATCCCTAAGGATGCAGAGAGTCACATTGGCCTGACTCTCACTTTCAGAGTAGATAGTTTTAACTATATAGTTTTCATCACCTCGGAAACAATGAAATGTTTCGGTTGTGGCGCTGAGGGGCACCTTGTCCGAGCATGCCCTGAAGCGAGGAAGGAAACCCCGGGGATTCTGGCTCGGCTCCCTCAGGGGGGGCTGGGGGCTCTGGTTTGGAACTGCTGGAGCAGGCTGGGGGCTCCGGTCCCTTGGTGGAACCCGGGGGCCCCAGTTCAGGATCATCGGGCAGGAGGAGAAAGCAGGTAGTTCAGGTTCTGGAGCAGTGGAGGGGCGGCCTGAGCAGGTTTGTGAGGGAGGAGACTCACCTGAGGTGCTGCAGATCTCGGATATGAAAGAGCAGGGTGAGAAGAAGGGAGCAGGAAAAGCAAAAATAAAACAGACTCGAATGAATGTGTTGACATAACAGTGGAGAAAACAATAAACACAGCAAACAATAACAACAAGGAGTTTTCTAATGATGTATGTTTGGATGAAGTTTCTGATGCAAGGTGTATCAGTGTAAGCAGCAGTAAAAGAAAAGGCCTATAAGATCTATAAGAGCAGGGTCTGCTCTTATAGATGATGATGAGTAAATCTATGAAGGGAAGTTTTTTATCTGTGGTGGTTTCTGCTGTGTGTCTATTCATCATGGTGAACATCAACTTTGGAACAATCAACATCAATGGTGCATTCACAGATGTGAAGAGAGCCTCTCTGTTTAAATTGTTTGGTGTTAAAAAATTGAATGTGATGTTTGCCCAGGAAACCCACAGTGACAGCAGAAATGAAAAGGACTGGAGGAGGGAGTGGCCAGGGAAGGTTTTCCTGAGCTATAAACAGTCTTGGAGTGGGGGATCCTGTTCTCCAGATCATTTACTCCTCAGTCTGTAGAGCTGCACCACATCATAGCTGGTCATCTCCTGATGGTCAAAGCTCTTTGTAAAAAATGTTAAGTTCATGTTCCTGTGTGCTTATGTCCCTGTTTTAGATGTGGAAAGGATGTTTTTTTTAAACATGCATTATGTGATGCAATTTATAATGTGCCAAGGGAAGTTTTAATTTTGGGAGGAGATTTTAACTGCACTGCTGAAGCAGTCTTAGACAGAAACCACCTGGAGCCTCATCCTGCTGCAGCCGCTCGTCTTAACCGTCTTATAGAGAATCATGGGTTGAAAGATATGTGGAGGAGCTTAAATGGACAAAGTAAGCAGTACACCTAGTCTTACTGCATCCCTGGCAAGACTTGACCATTTTTATTGTAGCATCACTTGAGTTCAGTAGGTGTGACAGATCACTCTCTGTTTTTTTGTTCAATTTTTATCCAGAATATAAAGACATTCAGTGCCTACAGGGCATTTTAATACAGCACTTTTAGAGGACTGTTCCTTTAGGGAAGCTTTCAGGTTTTTATGTGCTTCACATCATGAAAAGTAATTCATGTTCTCGTCAGTGCAAAAATGGTGGGATTTTGGGAAAACTATAATAAAACCAGTTTGTCAACAATAGACTTGCATTGTCATCAAATACCTTACCAGATCCCGTCAGTAACTGCAGACTGAAGTACAGACCTTACAGTACAGGAGATCAAGGACATGTTGAAGCCTTTAAAAGTAAAAAGGCTGCTATAGCCAACCTGTTGGGCACAGACATTCTGGCCTTTGGTGGAAAAGGATATGTTGGAAGTATTCCAAGACAGTTTCTGACGTGGACTGCTACCTCAGAGCTGCAAGAGGGTGATCATCACCCTGCTCCCTAAGAAAGGTGACCTCCAGGAGCTAAAGAACTGGAGACCGATCTACCTGCTCGGTGAGGACAACAACGTGCCATCCAAGGCCTTGGCTCTAATTCTCAGGGAGGTGATGGAGGTAGTTCATATCAACCAGACTTACTGTGTGCCCGGCAGATTAATTAATGATAACATCACTTTTAATCGGCATGTGTTTGACATCTCTGGCTCTGGCACAGTACCTGTGGAAAACACTTGCGGCATTTGGATTCAACCCAAGTTTCATAGCCAGGGTTAAGGTCTTGTACCGTGACATTGCAAGCATATTAAATAAATGATGGTATGGCAGCACCTTTTACTGTTCAGGGGGCAGGGGGGTGCAGCAGGGGTGCTAATTGTCTGGGAATGGTGTATTCTCTGGCCATTGAGCCTCTGCTGCACAAGCTGAGAAAAGAGATGATAGGTGCGTGTTTTCCAAGGTGCCCTGCTAAATTCAAACTGACAGCCTATGCAGATGACGTAATGGTGCTGTTAAATTCACAGACTGACATTGAGGTCCTAAAATAAAATGTGCTGTCTTTTAATGAATTGTCTTCTGCAAATGTAAACTGGAGTGAGGCTTTTGCAACAAAAAAGGGCTCTTAGGCTCTATAGGTTGGTTAATAGGTTGGTGTTACCGGTTGAACTATCTTGGGGTGTTTTTATGGGACGAACTGTTTTTAAAGAAAAACTGGGAGGGTATATTGGAGTCAGCTGAAGGCAGGCTGGGGAGGTGGAGGTGGCTGCTGCCTTGTGTGTTCTTCAGAGGAAGGACCCTAGTGATTAATAATCTGGTGCCCTCCTCTCTATGGCACAGGCTAGCTGTGACCGACCCCCTCTCTGGTCTTCTTGCACGGCTACAAGCAATCCTTGTGGATTTTTTCTGGGACAGGCTTCATTGGCTGCCTCAAGTGGTGCTGTTCCTCCCTAAGGACAAAGGAGCACAGGGACTGGTGCACTTGGCAGGCAGGTGTGCTGCTTTTAGACTGCAGTTTGTCCAGAGGCTGCTGTTGGACCACAGGACCTGGTCTGGAGGCCTCTACCTCGGCTCATCCTGCAGACAGTGAATGAGGTAGGATTACAGGAAGCTGTTTTTTTAATGGATAGTAAAACTGTCAGGTTTCACAATTTGCCTGTTTTTTATTTAGGGTTTTTTAGTGTTTGGAAGCTGCTCTGGAGACGGAGGGTGGAGCATAGCTCTCTGTCCTGGCTGCTGAGGGACCCTACTCACTAGGGAGGACTTCTGAGCATCCACTTCTGGGGTGGACCAACAATCACGGAGGTCTTCAGGAGAGCAGGGATCTTCACACTGGGTGCAGTGCTGGATCAAACTGGACCTGGACTCCAGGAGGCTGGGCATCTGGTAGCTGCGCTGGGCTGGAGGTCAAAGAGGATGGCAAGCAGACTGTTGGAGCACTGGAGGAGCCCCGCTGACTGGACAGGAGCATCATTCATTCATTCTTGGTTTTAGATACTCAAAGACACACAAAAACACCTCAGGTGAGTGTCCTTTGTCACAACCCTCCTCAGGCCGCCCCTCCGCTGCTCCAGAACCCAAACTACCTGCTTCCTCCTCCTGTCCTGGTGGTCCTGAACCGGGGCCCCTGTTTTCTGGACCGGAAATGGCACCCTCGGCCTCCTCCGGCAGTCCCGAACTGGAGCCCCTGGGGTCTGCTGGGGGACCGGAGGCCCTGGCCTCTCCCCAGGGTGACTGAGCCCGAATTCCCGGGGTTTCCTCTCCTCGTCTCGGGGCAGGCTCGGGTGTGGTGCCCCTCAGCACCACAACCGAAACATTTCATTGTTTCCAAAGTAATATTAATTACATAGTTAAAACTGTCCATTCTGAAAGTGAGAGTCAGGTCAATGGGACTTTCTGCCTCCTTTGGGATCATATAGACCTGCCTCCTGTGACAGACGACATGTTTTAATTTAGGTGACTTACAGCCCAGCAGCACCATTTTAATCGGGGAGACTATGTGTCTATACCTGGACAGAGCTTTACACAAGTCATTATTCTTAATGAAAGGCGATGCATTGGAGATCGTTATTTTCATGACCGGGTTCACCAGCCGGTGTACCGGTGTGAAAGAGTCCCTCAGGATGATGCCAGTCTCCACCACCTGCTCCACTTTGTTCACTTCATCTAGGAAGATCACCACAGCGCTGTTCATACGAGACGCAGACTTCATGCTGTCATAACCTACCACCTCCCCAACAGCCAGACCCACCTCCTCCACTGAAACACCTGAGTTAAAACCTTCACAGCATGATGCCGTGTTAGCTGTTCCTGCCTGCTCGCCATGGGCATCCTGCCCTACTCCCCCCTCCTAAATACCCCCCACCTAATTGACTCTAACTAATAACAACTGAAACTAAACCAAAACTATATATATACATAAAGATACTATAAAACCATACAAAACAGAAAGAAACAAAGGTAGAAATCACAGTCACTCACTCACGACGCTCACTCCACACTCACCACGCTTGCACATGTGCTCTGAGAGAGAGAGAGGGGACAAAACAAGCCACACAAGCTCACATGAGTACTATAGCCCAAACACGAGTGGTAGAAGTCAGTGTATAAATAAGTCTGTTGAACACAACTAGTATTGTTGTGTTTCATTATTCTGTTTATTTATTTAAATCTTAACATGTTTTATTTGGCTGTAATGTGATGATGTTATTTCTTTTTGTGTACTGAAGATAGAAAGCCTGAGCCCAGACGTCATGTAGGTCTGATAGTTTGATTTCACTGTTTAATCTGTTTAATCCTCCTCTCTTGCTCTCATTCTCTCTCTTTGAGGGGTTTCCCATCTTATCGGCCTGCTTCATGATGTTTGTTTGGCCTTTTCCAGGTTTGCTTTTTTTCCATGTTCTGATGACAGCAGACACATACAAGCACCCACATGGACTCCACTCCAACAAAATCCTCTTTACTGCCGCTATCATGATGGTTAAATCTGATCCAGTCATCTTCCATTTTTAAAGGGGGAGAGGAAGGTTATTCTTGCAGATTTTGGGGGGCACATCTGGCAAAAAGACCAAAGCTGATAAATCCAGATAATCTCCTCAGCCCACAGATCTTCAGCAGCAGAGTCTGAGTCTGTAGCACACTGTAAAAAAGTGTGTCTAATATTTAATCATTAGGTTAGTTTGGAATGTTTACATTTAAACAAAACTTAACAAAATTAGGTTTTTGGATAAAAAGTTAAATAAGAAAAAATATATACAATTTAGATTTTATGTAAAAATGGAAAACTTAGAATAGCATTATTATGATATGAAAATAAAAGCCTCAAATGAATCAGACTGCTCTGTTGCAGGTGTTACACATACTTTTCTTCTATCTGTTCAGTAGGGTTTGATGTTGCATGCACTATTTTGACTCTACCGATAAATGTGATTGGAATTATGGAATCTGATTTGTGTATCAACTCTAGGCCTGATACACAGATGCATAGGATAGATCAATGTGATATTTCTCAACTTTATTGGTTACATTTACACATGCAAACAATTCATTTTCATTTATCTTAATTTCCAATGTTATTTTTGTGTATTTTGTAAACATTGCCAACTTATGTATTTTTGTAAATATATTTCTCCACTGTACTTGGAAGTTTGAGCACAATAAATTAACCTCACTGAAGAAGCAACCATACTATCATTTGTTTTTTAGGGGCAGATAAAGTACCGCACAACACAGATGTTGTACTGGACCATCGTGCTTGGTTGTTGTGGTATCAGTCATATCCACATTCAGACCCTTACCTATGGACATGAGTTTTGGGTTGTGGCTGATATAATGAGATTGTGGATGCAAGCTGCTAAAAATGATTTTCCTCCACAGGGTGTCTGGGCTCAGCCTTAGAGACAGGAGTTTGAAACATCCAGCTAGAGCTTTTGTTCCTTTGTAGTTGCAGTTTGGGCATATGATCCAGATGCCTCCTGGCCCCTCCAGTGGAGCATATCCAGGGTACAACCATATGGTGAGAGACCTCAGGGGGAACCCAGAACATGCTAGAAAGATTATATATCTCATCTAGTTTGGGAATCTTGAACTCCTCCAGGAGGGCCTAAAAAGAGTGCGAGGGAGAGGGACATTTTGACTACCTTGGTGACCTGCATAGGCGTTACCGATCTCACCATGAAGTTACTCAAGGCACAAAACACAACAGATGGGGATGTAAACTGGTAAAATAAGGAACAACAACTGAAACCATCCATGTGGATGCCTCAAAACAATTATTAGCAGCCGGTAACCACAGCAACATGGTTATTGTTTTAGACTCCATTAGCAGTTAACTGGCTGTGGAACTGACCATGAGTTAAAGTGACCATGAAACACACTTTAACACACACAAACCAATGGCCTGCCCAGACACAAACAGTTTTAGTTGATATGGATTAGGAGATGAGAAGTTGTCTTGTGATGAATTTTTGAGCCTTTATTATGTTGTTAATTTAAAACTGGAGCTAATCACTCACAGGTCATGCTTCTGATATTTAATGAAGATTGAAATATTACAAGAAAAATGCTTCATGGGTGCATGTAAATAACTAGTGAAAACCCACACTTGATCGTACCGACAGCTGTTCTGGCTTCTTTGTGGAAAAAAAAAAAAAAAAAAAAAACTCACTTTAAGATCCCATCTGAGCTGCCTTTATTTTTTATAGTGAGCATATGGACACTCTTCTATAAATGCACTTTTAATCACATATCAGTCTTTTTTTCTTTTCTTTTTTGTTGTCTTTTAATTTTGTAGTGCTGTTGTGCAAAGCTAACACAAGACGAGGCATTATTACAGATTCCAGCATGTGCAAGTGCTGATTTCGCTAAGAGGCTCAGTGTGTACGGTTTTTTTTTTAAAGCCTGAGTTTTCTTTCATTTTGAATATTCATCAGATTCACACTCGGCTGAAGATGAAACGGCCTCATTGTTCATCAGCAGCAGTGGTGTCGGCGCCGTTGTCAGCAGCGTGCTGGCTCATTCATGTTATGCACATATTAACGATGAGGACAATTCACTTTGAGTGATCACTAATCTGTTGACAAAGTCTCTGCAGACTCTTCAGTCAGTCTCATACAGATGATGACAATGTTTTATCTGTTAATCCCCTGGAGAGCAGAGAGAGCGCCACAAAAAGATTATAATCGTTGTGTATTCAAATTGTAGATTTTGTTAATAATTTCACATAATTTCACAATATTAATTAGCTTTTTAAGAGACTTCAGAGCTAAAAATGAGAACACAATGGAACAAGTGTGGATGACCTGTGTCAATTTAAACCACTTTCTCGAAATAAGAATTCATTATCACACTCATATTGTCTCCTTTCACACTTGGATGCAGTTAAAAAACATCTGACTTTCTCCAGATGTTTGTACCACCTCCTTCTTGTTTGTGCAAGAATGAGTGTGTGTCACAGTGCCACATTGTTTTGCTAACTCTGATGAGAAGTGAATGTGCCAATAAAGGCAGTGAAGAAAAGTGGTGATAACACAGCAACAAGTAAACAAGTAAATAGTATTTCACCAAATCATCAAATTTCCCTAATTTATTCCAAACTGAGGTTGATGTTTTTGCTCAATTAGTTTTAGTTTCATTATTCGTTTTTTCCAAAACTTCACATGACATTGAACCAACTCCTGTCATCCTCACTTATGTGTAATGACTAGTTTATAGACACGCTTGTATCTGATGTCTCTTTTTTTCATTTACATTGTTGTAATACAAATTACTTGGTTTAGTATCATGTGGTATAGATGGAGATGGTATATGCATCCATCTCCTTCTGTAGTTTAAAATTTTCCTGAAGATTTTTTCACTTCTTATGTGAGAATTCAGATGAAACGTTTTTTGTTTTGTTTTTTTTTTCCCACAATAAGCAGTGGGACTTATTTCTTTCTAGATTTTTATTTCTCACTTGAAGTGAAATATTTTTTCTCTCTAAAATGAATAAAAAAAATAAAAAAATGAAGACATTTTATGAACAAGCCTTGAAGGCAGTAAGTAAGATTCTTTTTTCACACACATAAATAAGACCAAAGCAACTCATTGACCTTCTTTCTTAGTTTCACCCTGTTTGGTTGTTCAAGTCTGTGAAGGAAAATTAGACTATTTCCATTTGTTGCTGTCAACGGGATGAAAATGATAAAACGTGAAAAGGAGGCTATGTTTATATCTGAGACATCACACAGATTGACTTTAGATAAACATTCATCTTGAACTCATTCACTCCTCATGCGGCTTCAACATTATTCCAACACTTTATATGAATTTGTTTTGACGTGAATGAACTGAAGCTCAGGCAGAAAGCAGCTCAGCAGTGTCAGAGCGAAGCACAAACTGTGATCCAGATCCCACCGTTTTCCACAACTATTTTTATCACTCGCTAATTAGCGAGACTTTAATTTCTGCTCTGTCCTCCAGACGGACCACAAGGGGTTTAACACTCCCAAACCTGACGCTTAACCCCCCACACCCCCAACCCTCCTCTGCCTTCATGATGTTGCCAGTGACAACTATGTTAATAATGAAGGGAGGTAGTGAAGTGAGATCAAAATACACATTTTAGTGATTAGACAGTTGTGAGCTGAGAGTCAGAGGTGCATTAGATTTTTCATATTTCAGATCTAAATCTGGTGTGATAACACTGAAGCAACTCTCACGGACACAAGCTGCTCCCTGGAAGACTTAATATCACAGTAAATGCTCATTGGAAAATAAAAGTGTCTGACATACAAATTAAAGTATAGGACATTTTTTTTTTTTTTTGGGACTGAGGCATAAATACTCTGCAGAAAATTCTGGTTAAAGGCTAAACAGAGAGTAAACAGAGAGGAGGATGTTGAGGCCACAAACTGGGAATAAAAAACATTATTTTCCAATTGTCAAAAAGCTTGAAGTTGAAGGGACAAAAGCAGGCGGTTAAGTTATTTCCTCATTATGCCCAGATAATATTTTATAGAAGGTCACCAAACACCAAGCACAGCAGCACCGCTGCTACAATAAAGACACATACACACACACACACACACACACACACACACACACACACACACACACACACACACACACACACACACATATATATATATATATACATTCTTCTTTAGAAAAAAAGAGAATGCATTACTCTTTAATAGAAAAGGGAAAAAAGAAAAGAAAGAAAAGACAATACATTCCTCTGCAGTAGACCATATTGTTTAATTTGAATTTTCCTCTTTAGACTCAAATTATCAAAACATTCTCACCTTCAAAAAAATTTTTGCACTCATATTGCTCATCCCACAGACAGAAATAGAAGACACACACTCACACTGGGTGTGGCATCTCTGCCAGGTTTCTTTTTTCTTTTCTTTTCTTTTCTTTTCTTTTCTTTTCTTTTCTTTTCTTTTCTTTTCTTTTGAGGAGATGAGTCGAGTGGATTCAGCAGAATTCCTTGCAGAGAATTCATCCAATAACTGTTGCAGGGGAAAGATGAGAAATTAATTTTGTGCTCTCTGCTGATATGAAACAATATGAGCTGCATTGTTTGAGCTCTCTCTCTCTCTCTCCGTGTCACCCTCAACCTGTGATCCTCGTCTCTCATCTCTTGAGCTCCACAGAAAAAAGATTTCAAAAGCTCCACTAATCTATAAAGTTTAAGTGTCACTCTGAACTTCAGCAGCAGGTGAACACACAGTTTATCACATGTTCCTCCTGCAGGTAATGAAGACTCCCAGCTCACACGTCACACGTTTGTACCGTGGACTCAAAACAAAACAAAACAAAAAACAGTTGTGATCTTATCCAACTATTATATAGTGACAGTAAAGCTTATCTATGTGGCAAAAAATCTACTGCATTTCCATCAAGTGTTTTGGGGTGAATTAACTAGCCTGCATTGTGTGGTCAGATAGGGGCAGTACTGAACATGGCTCTAATAAACTGAACAGAACAATCAGAGACTGAATTGGAAAGAAAACACGTTTTTTGCCAACCACCAAAAACCATCAAGAAAAAGAAGAAGACAAAACAAAACAAGACACCTTCATTATGAAATATGAAACAGAAATGCAGTGCTTCTTCTTCTTCTAAATAATGTATTTTAAAGGTTTGCTACAATATAATGTCTTCTCTCTCTTTAAAAGTATTTTGCAATCACATTTTTTTTTTCATGTCCTCAAAAACGAAGAGACAAGAGCTTATTCTTTCCATTTGTGCAAAAGAAATAAACAATGTAAATCTTTAATACATTTAATGTGATTTAATGTATCCGTTTGTCAACAACGGTTCAGTGGACTTTGACCCTGAGGCTGTTTGTGCTCATCTGCGTCATTATTTCTTTTAACTCATTGCAGTATTTAATTCTAAATAACAAGTATAACAAGCTGTTCTCATCCTGGTGTGTGTATGTGTGTGTGTGTGTGTGTGTGTGTGGTACTCAAGTTGTAAGGAATTATGTGTCTACATTATGTGGACTTATCTTCCTAATGAGGACACAGAGCATTAAATGTTCTTCATTAAATGTTTCCATTTATCCATGCACTGATTATGGTTTAGTCTGTGTAAATAAATGTCATCTGACATGTGGCTACACAATATGAACTATTTTCAGGTTGTGATACTAGAAAATACACATATTTCCAAATGTATCTCAAAAATAACCACACCCCAACTAAATTCAACCTTAAGGGTGTTCTGTCGACACACTGGACCAGTGTGGAATTGGAACCAGATATAAGGCAACGCCATCTTTTTTTTAAACAAACAAAAATCATCACCTTCTCATTCTTCCCATTTTTGCCTCCAGTGCATGTTCATAAGTTTAGAAGGATGATATCGAAATGACGGCAACCCAGCTCAGACTGCGTGTGGATTTCTGTGGCTCTTCTGATTTAACAGTTTTTTTTTTTTTTTTTTTTTTTGACACTTATCCGTCATGTGACTGGAGCTCTCCTGCTGACTGCCTCAACAAAGACAAATTTAATTTCTGATCTAATCTAATCATGTCTGATCAAATCTGCCATCTGTGGTCTCACAAATGTTTCATTCATGAAACATTTGAAAGCAGAGCTTTGATATGAATTTATTAACAAGTTCTGCAGTCAGCACCGTTCAGTGATTTGCACAAATTCCTATTATGGTTCATGTTCTCGGCCACTGGCTCTAAAAGTGGGTGTTATGTTGATAGAGCTTTTCATTTTCTTTTTTGGTTACTATGGTTTGCTAATGTTTCACCTCTTTTAATAAAATGAAGTGACATTTACATAAATCACTTCTGCAGTTTCAGACAAATCGACAGAGGAAATATAAAAAAAAAAAACCCGCTCAATAGCCAGTGACGGGTTTCCAAAAGATTTGCCACAGTAAACACAGTTTAGAGAAACTCAGGTACAGACAGAGACAACTGAACCACGAGGCATGCCATGAGAAAAAATCTATATGAAGGAGTGTTATGATTTTTTGTTTGTTTTTTGGGAGAATGAGAATAAGTGTAGTGAAACAGTAAATAAAAAATAGCTGATGTCTGGAAAGATTTCAGACATTTGTGCAGAGCTGATATCTTCAACATCTTTCATGGTCTGTTTACACATAGTTTGCATATTTTATCAGTAAAGCTTCTCACTGTGACTAAAAGCATCACTCTCAGTCAGCAGTGTACAATGTACAACGTGTTGCTCTCTGGTAAAAGCACACACATATCACAAACTGCCTAATCTATAAACAGGTCTTGTTTTGTACAGGAGTGAACTCAGAAATACCAACTACCAAACTGAAGACAGACACAATCAGCGATGACTGTCAGAGATAAAGGATAACTGCTTTTGGGTATAAATGATTGATAAGGACAAAAAGTCTGCAGAGTCAGAACAGTACGAGGTCAGTGGTGGTGTGTTGTCTATGCTCAAGTACATCATTTTACAGCGTACATTGTTTTTGCCTCTGACAGGTTAAAATAACATTATGGATAGAATCCAGCAGAGGCAGTGTGTTTTGATAATGGTTGACCTCTGCCTGATGGTAATGTATAAACAATAGTCAGTTACTAAGAACGTTTAAACTTAACTGAAGGAAACTATTTGTTCTATTTATCTATTTATTAATTCATGCACAACCAGGCGTCCGGCTGTTTGCTTTTTACTACATGTACATCTGCTGAGGCAGGAGCAGAAGAATGACCACACCAGAATGAATCACCAGTTTCGGTGATTTCCATTAAGAATTAAAGTACAGACAAAGACACTGTACTGATGTTTCTATATATTGTGGTCTGTATTTTCATCATGCACACAAAGTGTTCAGTTGTCTTGTTTTCAAGGTAACAAAAATTATTTTTGCAGTGTTCAGACAGAAAAACAAACAAAATATTCTGCCTCTTCTCCAGAGTTTTACAGATACATCCTGCCTCAAGGACAGTTTGTCCCAAAGTATAACTCAAGTCTTTCATAATCATTGACCCAGAATGAATTACCTTAAAATTTAAAACTCACAAACCAAAAAAAAAAAAAAAAAAAAAAAAACAACAAAGTGTGTCCTCCCGAGGAGTGGAGTACACCTGCCAGACTGTGGCAGAGCTTAATCTTTGTCTTTGTTTAAAATATACATCACATACGGTTCTACATTATGAAATTCTTAGAAAACAATTTATTAACAACAATTTATTTATTAAACAATTAAACAATTGATTTATTATTAAATTGTTTATTAACAGACATTTTTTACATAAGAGACATTTTGTTCCTGAATGTCACAAATAAATCTATCCTGGAAGATGAACAACAAATCATTCAAACAACACTAAAACACTAAAATATACAAAATATCAAATATATTTGCCAGTATGTCTGAAAATTTGAGACATGACTTTGTTGTCCTGGGCGGTCAGGACAGGAAGTTTTACCTTATGAGTCTCATGATGTCACTGCTGCTCTGAACAGCAGTTATAGTTCACCTCTTATACAAAAAGAGAGGGGAAAGACCTTCTAATAACATCTGCTTGCAGAGGAGAATAGAGGCAATAACAGTGATCCCATTCAGACAGATTACCAACATGAGGAGTAAAGTGACTGTGGAGTCTGAGGAGAGTAATGTTACAGCCATTTAGCTAATAGCTGCCACACTCATCACAGAGGCTTCATTTAGAAGGAGAGCAAACTCTGTGGGAGGGCAAGGGAGGGGGGTTGTGGTGATCAGGTCATTCTGCAGGTGTGAGGAGAACACTTTCTACCCCAACAGGAAGCAATCCAGCTGGTCTACACATTCACAGACAAGTGACCTTGACTCAGAGATGATGTGATATTTTTCTTCTGTGTCAATTAATCTGTTTTCTGGTTTGTCTGGTAATGTTTTGTGATCTGAGGGAGTCACACAGACTAACAGCTAACTGGACACTTCAGCGACATTTCCCTGTATCATCAGAACGACAGTGCACGGAAGTCAAAATGTTCATTCAGCACTTTACCAAACTCTCATTTACAAAAATATACATAATGAATGCATAAACTTAACTGACCTCATGTTAAGTGAAACAGTTAAGTTCAAACATAGATTCAGGGACTGCTGAAGTCTGCTGGTAATTATCTCATTTTTGTCATAAATTTCATGCTTTACTATACTGTGATATTTCATGAAAATTTCAATCCTTATTATGGTTAATTTTTCCTGCACATGACATGACTCTCCCTGCTAGCCTGAGAAATCTTGTGCTTTCGGATGTTCACCCTCGACTTAATAGCTAACCTTCTCTTGACTCAGTAATTGCTAAGGTTGTGATACTAAAATAGTTTGGGAACAGCTGGGAGTAGAAGCCCTATAGTGAAAATAAACAATCAGTGTCTACATAAAAAAGTGTGGTGTGGGTGTTCTAGCTCTGGCCTTGTCTCAAGGAGCACAAGTGTCTTAGTCACAATAACAAAACAATTGGTCCACTCTGCTTCTGTTTGAGTTTTTCCTCCATTTTCACCAAGCACTGCTCTCTGTAGGAGCGGTTGGGTTTCTCTATTCTATAATACTGTACAGTGCTATACAAATGAAATTTTATGAATGAATCTGTTTTTTTCATTAGATTAATAAAATGAGATTTTATGATCAAATGGTACCACTGCAGAGGTTATACAGTGCTTTGTGAACATCTGTGTTCACATACAAAGCAGGAAACTTCAGCGCTCACGGTTCCCACAGTCATTCTGTGTGTTTATGAAGGTTGAAATAATTTGCAAATATCTGATGCCGTATGACTGTAGAAACACAGCACCAGACAGATTATTTCCTCTTCTGTCTCATCAAACACACAGATAGACAGACAGACAGACACACACACACACACACACACACACACACACACACACACACACAGGATCAGTTAATATCGATTCTTGTTGTTCACATTACTAGGCCTTGTTTCTCTGTAGGAAGCAGATCTCCTGTCTTGTCCTACTATAGATATTTGAAATGGGATATAAACACAGAGATTATTGTAAAATGTTGTCTCGTTAATGCTGCTTGTTGCGCAGCCAGTTCTGCAGTCAGTTCTGCTTACATGCTTTGAAATGCAGCAGTCTCCTTGTGGGATGCATACAGGAAGTGCCAATGCATGTTGACCTCTGGCCACTGATGGTGCAGTGTCTGGCAGGAAACAAAACATGTTAACAGAGACGACTTACATGGGATCAGGCTGTAGATCTCAAAAGCAAGGGAAAGAAACTTTCACAATATTTTTCAACACAGTGCAGAGGAAACTCGTAGCCAGAGAGAGTAGGCTTATCAGGCAGATGTGAGAGAATGCAGATTATTTTTATTCATTATTATTACTTACTTAGTAGATAAGGGCATGCAGAAATGTATCTCAGCCTCCAGTCTGATATTTTAGAGGGAGTCTTATTAAGAGAAGTGACATTTCACTACTATCACCACTATTTACTAATATTTAAATAATATTTACTGAGAAGTCCCTCAGCAGCTCTGCTTATTGGAGCAGATTTCTAAGATTCAGCAGGTTCAGCAGGGCAGTGGCAATGATGGGGGCTTTGCAGCTGAGACACTTCGATGTGTGGATGTGAAGAAAAATTCTGCTACTACTCTCTGTTGTCATGAAGAACACAAATATCTTACCACAGGAGAAAATGGCACAGATTGCTGAGTCTCCAGAGTATACAGCAGGCTCACTGTCTGTGTGTATGCACAAATCAATGCACTGCACATTTACATTGTGTTTGTGAGTTTTGTTTTCCTCTTTGGTTCCTGCATGTTCTCTTTACTTAAGCTCCAAACCACAGTAGAGTGGCATTGCCTCCTAAAGAAAAAGGAAAATAAAGTATTGGGTTGAAATGGAGAGAAATGCAGTTGCTGAGGTTCAAATTGTTCTCTTTCTTCCATGGTGTTTGTGGTTGTGCACAGGGCTGCAAAACAGTTGGTCCATTTTTTTTACCATATGACAACAAGAGAACAACTTTATATTTCTGAAAATAAAAGAAAAATAAAATGAAACAATGTGCTGCAGGAATAAGAATTAAAGGTGACAGAGAATCAAAACCTTGTCCTCATGTTACCCCATCTTTGTTAAAGAATGGTCATCCACCCACATTCAGGAACATATGAAAAGTGCTAGAAATTCTGAACATCTCCTGTTCATAGAAATTCCTCTTTTAGAAAAGTCCACTAGAAATGGGTCAATTTCAGAATTGCTTATTTGTGACATCAAATCTATCTCACTGCCCCCCCGCTCTGATTCCATTCCCTCCCCTTCAGCGGTGATTAGCTGTAAAAAGATGGTCTGTCCGTGCTCTGAAGCCGGCGAAGTTACATTCATTTGAGTGGCAGTGAAGGAAGCCAATCAGTGTCAAGTACTTCCATTTCATAATGAGGTTGCCAGTTAAGACTGAAAAGATGTGAAATAGGCGTAAAACCCCCACCCTAAAATATCTTTCTGAGAGAGGTTTTTATGAAGCTTCTAAAGGCATTACACATCCAACTATCATTTTATTGTGTATATGTCACATCACAGAACAAGGATCAAAACCCTATTCAACCATTCACTGTCACCTTTAAGCATTCTTTAAAAATCAGCTAAAAAAAAAATCAGGTATGCTAATAATCAGGTTTGCTAACATCAGCTGGGCACCCATGCATTACTTCCTGTCTCAGACTGTGTTTGAATGCTTATTAAAATACTGTCTACAACGAGTACATATTGCATACCTACCTGCTAAATGAATGTTTGAATATGCATCAACCAAAATGATACCTAAATATACGGCCAGTATTCCAGAATGTATATCACACCAACCAGTAGAGATAGCGATGACTAACTGGGATTTCCAAGCAGTACAGTGCGGGTCTTACTGGTTTACCACCTGCCATTGTACAGGCTGGAGAGGGGGGACAATCAAACGTATAAAGTCTCAGCACATACAGTTTACAGTACATGCTTGTTCATCTTGTTGACAGATCTCTTACACACAGCCTTGCTTACATAGTATACACATGCAACTGTCACAAGATTCATATGGAAATGACCAGTAAAGCCTTTAGCTGCTACTAAGTTTGATGCCACTGTCATGTTTTGGAGCCTCTGCAACCAATGTTTTAATATACATTAGCTACAGGAATGTTTCACGTTACATTGCTCACAATTCTGTGATTTGGTCAGAAATAAGTTACCTCTTGGCAACTTTACAGATCAGTTTTTATAGTAAACTGAAATTGTGTGAAAGCTGTGGTTGACTGGAAGGGTCGAAATCAGACTAATAACAAGGAGAAAGCTTTCAGCAGGGATATGAAGTGTATGTGATTTATAGTTAATGGATGAAACTATGTACAAAACTGTTGGTGTAGTCCTTGGAAAGAAAAGCTCTGCAATGGAGATGAGAAGAATGCTGAGAAAAGTTTAAATTTTTCAGTTCTTCTATACAGTGGATCAGAGATCTGAAGAAAAATGTGTTTCTTTCTTTAGTATCAAGGATTGAAGAGAAACAGTGAAGAGGAAGAGAGAGGAGGAGTAAAGGAGACAAAATGATGAAAGAGCTTTGTCTCCACTGGAAGAAAAGAAAGTTTGGCCTTGCAGGAGACGAATGCTGTCTCTTACTGTCTCTTTGCATAATTCAACCAACAAGTACACATAAAAAAGAGAAAAACACACAAACACATTCCTGATAAAAGTCTGCAGAAGCTTCTGGGGTCAGATGAAAATACAAATTAAATGAAAGCAGAGAGGATGAATGTATGATGACAAAATGGATTTGACCTGTGTATAATAGGGGGAAATGATGATCCTCTCCAGGAATACATTTGGAAGAAAAAAACCTGAAAAAACAACAGAAGGCAGCATTGTGACCCATGTGCCTCTGAACTGGATGTTTGATGACCTGTAAACACAAGGAAATGTCTCTTTTGTTACTGAAGCTGAGTCTGAAGGTTGAGTTGTTGATTCTCTCAGGTTTTCAGGGTTTAGCTTATTAGCGAATATCTCAAACTGAGTCCAAATATATGCATATATTTATAGCCTATTTTTTAGGTTTCTGCTAGAAAATGCATACCCTGATGAGTATATCTGAGTAAATGAGTATATCTCTGCAACTAGGAGGTCTATTTGAATACTTTTGGTGTCATAGTAAAGGGAACACTTATGAGGCTGGTTCATATGTGTAAATATTTCTTGCCGTGTTTTTCCAAGGTTTTGGAAAAATTAATTTACTCAAGGGTTATTACACACCTTAATGATAATGGCATATTATACAAACACCAATATGGGTTTTGCAAAAAGCACTCAACATATATGGCTATATTGCAACTTATTTATAAAATTTCTACTGCTTTGGACAAAAACATGTTTGCTATTGGTATCTTTTTGGATCTCTTCAAAGTGTTTGACACAGTTGACCATGATATTCTTCTGTCAAAACTCCATCAATATGGTCTTCAAGAGGTTGTGATCAAATGGTTTAGTGACTACCTTAGTATTAGAGAACAATATGTTTGTATTAATGGTCATGAATCTAAGAAAGCAAAATAATGCTATGGTGTGCCTCAAGGGTCAATTCGATGGCCCCTTTTGTTCTTTATTTATATTAATGATTTTGCTGTAATGTCTGAGTCTTCTCTGCCCATTTTATTTGCGGATGATACTAACTTTGCCATGTCTCATTGCATTAGAAATGCCAATGCCATGCTGGAATATGGCTCAAGATGGTTTCAGATGAACAAGCTTTCCTTGCATGCAAACAAATTAAATTATATACTTTTTAGAAAGAAAAATCAAATTTTTCCTAATCAAAGCTGTTAATTAATAACACTGAAATCAAACAAGTCTCTTGTACAAAATTTCTTGGTATATTAGTTTGAAAGATTGTCCTGGGGAAACCATATTGAGTATGTATGCAGAAAAATTATGAAGTCCTATGACATTGTCAGAAGAGTCGCTCCTTTAGTGAATCAGTCCTGTCTTATGACATTATATTACAGTTTGATTTATCCATATTTGACATACTGTAATATTATCTGGGGTGCTTCATATTCTTCATACCTTAATCAGTTATTCCTAATTCAAAAACGATTCTTGAAAATGATCTCAAATTCTACTAATCAAGCGCCATCTGCACCTTTATATTACCTTTCTATTAATGTGTTTCAAACATGTCTACATGTCAAACATGTTTATGTTTAAATTCATTTACTATAAACAAGACATTCTGGACACCTTTCATAAGTTTTTTTCTGTTATCATCAGATATTCATTCCTATTCAGTAAGAGATGTGAAGAACTATCATTAACTCTTTTTCGTACCTCCAGTTATAAATTTTTCATTAAATTCCATGAACCCCAACTCTGGAACTCTTTAGATAGGTCTCTTAAGCTCATATCATCCTATAAAACGTTCAGGATTAGTTTGGTGACGTCCACGCAAAATATTGCTCATGTTTAATTTGACTGAAATGAATTTGTATTGTATTGTATTGTTTTTTTCCCCTCTATTTGATTGCTGTGTTGTTCTTTTTTATATATGTGTATATGTATGTATGTATGTGTGTGTGTGTGTGTGTGTATTTGTTTCTCCAACTTTCCTTTGATTGGTTGATCTGTTTCAGTGATTTTGTATTAAGGGCTTCCTTTCTTCTCCTCGCACAATTACTTGTTTTTGCATTATTGAATGTGTTTTCTTTTGTTGTTTTATCATTGTGCATAATAAAAATATATATATATATCAGTGTATGCATTACTGGTGATGATTAAATGAAGATGTCACACAGCAAAAAACAAAAAAAATTCGGGTTTGCCAAAGAAGCAAACAAAAAAACACGGTCAGGATGAACATCTCTTTGAAATGACGCAGCAGCAGCTCTAAACCTCAATGAAATCACATGTGGACATTGTCTCTGCAAAGGCTGATCCTGATAAAGTGAAGCAGAGCAAAAGAGCTGCAAAATGGCCTTTTTGGCAAATTTTGGCACAATCTGTGACAATTGAATTTTCTCATGTGCAAAACAATATATTACATTTATATATCACTAATTGTGTAAATGTAACAGTTTTTGGCATTTATTTAAAAGTTCAACAGGTATATTTCCCCTTCCCATTGCCAACAGTATAGTGAAAAATATACAAAAAAGACTGAAAATCAAGTGGATGCTCTGCGCTCCTGCTGCATAACGCTGTGTTGGCTCTGCTCAGCTGTTTGTCAATACACAGAGCTCTATCTCCACAACGGTTTGGTCAATATGAATGAATGACATCTCATTCTAATCATTTGAGCCAATAGAATGAATTTTTAAAGGGGACATATTATACAAAACTCACTTTTTACATGCTTTGGATTTTCACATGGGTCTCTACTGCTCCTATAACCACTGTAAAAAAAAAACCAAAACATCCACCCGTTTTCTGTGAGTCAGTTAAAAGATGTTGGTGTCAGGAATTATGTGCTTCAGCGAGTGGTTTGGATTTCTCCCCTATTGTGACGTCACTATAGGGAAATTTGCACAGAATCATCCCTCACCTGCAAACCCCCACCAGAGCCCCGGCCACTAGATTAGATGAAGATCCACCATTGTGGTGTGCTGCGTTTACGAGCATCATGACGCCGAGCGCTGTGGCTGGTAAAAGAAAGTCTTATACAAAGTGTTCTGTTGGTGGCTGCAAGGACCAACAGAACTCAGTGCATTTTCTCCCAGCCGAAAAGAAACAGCAAACCGCGTGGCTCCATTTTTATTTTCGATGATGTCCCAGCAACAGTCGGCTAGAATCGTGTGTGTGGAAACTGTTCAGAACAGTACACAGCAGGATTAACCAGCAGACTTCATCTGACGGAGGGATTTGTACCTACTGTCCGTGGCAAGTCAGCAGACGAGGGTAAGTAAGTACTTTTAAATGAGTTTTGTGTTTCTAGCTTGTTAGCGTTTCACCGTTCAGCACAAGAAAAACTAATAACTAGCTTTAAAGCCCCATGGTCAGATCTGTAGATGTTGAATGCATTTGAAGAGAATAAACATTCAGACACACCAGGTGTAAACATGGATGATCACATACTGAGGGCTCTCCTCCAGCTGCTGTAGACGTCGTTTGACCTATTATGTATAATGTAAGATGAGTGCTATGCTAACACAGACTATAAATGACTTTATAAATGGCAACATATATAAAAAAAAAAAAAAAAAATCTAATTGAGTGTTGTGAGCTTTGGGAAGTTTCAAATGCAAGCAAATATTGTTGTAAAAGAGATTACAAGATATTGTAAAGAGACTAACATTATGTCAAAAATTAAGGGACATTACATATGTATTTATGTGCAACAGGCTGAACAGTAGGTTATAGTCTGGCAGAGGTAGACTGTAACAAGGAGTACATGGTTACTGTTGCTAACGGACAGAAGTAGCAAAGCTACTGAGTCGCGGTGAATGTATCGTGATTAGTTTATCACAACAGATTTAAAAAGTTGACTTACCATTCAGAAACTGCTTGCTATGTTCGTGATGTTTGTGCCGCTGGTTCCTCTTCCTCTTCTGCTTCCTCTGGGTCCGACTAGGGGTCAAATATATTGGGCTAGAGAGCGTCTCCGTTTTCTGCCATTTTCACATGCAGTAAATGCGCAGCGTAAACATGAGGCAGGTGGGGCGTGGCCAGCAACAGCTCATTTGAATAAAAGTGACAGAGCCCTAAAACAGCTCAATAATGGACTGAAACTGACAAGAATAGAGCTGGTGAGATCTAATTATGTGAGAGTGATATTGTGAAAAAAACCTTTATGAACATGTTTTGTATAAACCATAGACCTATTCTAACTTGTTTAAAAAGAGGTATAAAATGTCTACTTTAAACACCAAAATGAGACTGATAGCGCTGTTAGCCAATCAGAGTCAGCAGAATACCAAGGTGTCAAAATGACAGGCTGTTGCTGGTGTAAACTGCAGGACTCCCCCCCAGGGTCGTGAAGTTCGATAGAGACGGAAAGATTTGCATGTAACACACGTCGGTCTAACAGGATCCAGTATCAATTCACCAATACAATAAAGTTTTCATGGCAAAACAGCAAAGATAAGAGAAATTTTACAACTATCATTTGGCAAAACGATTTCTTTCTTTATTGTTATTTAGCTTCTATCTCTCTGATACTTTGAGAGATATAAAAGCTCTAGAAGTATACTTCAATACTTTTAAAGAAATTTAACATATATTTTCAGAATCTGTAAGGTCTCCTCTTTCATTTGAGGTGTATGTTGTGTGCTGCATAAAGTGCCATAGTGGCATACAGACATGTTGTAAATCTTTTAGTTCTTATTTGGCTTGTGTTTGGAGTATGTAAATATTGATCATAAAGTCGAATAGCCCAGGCTCTGCTGTTTAATTAGATGTGCAAAATCACTATATTATTGGATGATTGTTTCACACTGTGTTTGCTAAGTGCCTCTCAAAGTCCCCCAATCGGAGAACCTTCAGATTCATAGGTATAATACACTGCAATGGAACAAATCTAGAAGGACTGAAGTGGCCCAAGCACAGTTTGAAATGTCAGATTCATAGTGCTGCATTCATACCTAAAACCTATACTGGTCTGAATCTAGTTATCAAAACACTAAGTCATGCAAAACTGTCAGTACTGACCCATACAAATGACCTCAACCAAAATTAGTACAACATTTTGTGAAAAATTTTGAATCAGAATTGACCTACCCTAAGCTAACAGTTAACATTTTCAAAATACAGTGGTCTAGCCCTCCCCCATGCTGAAACATGCAATTACAACATCTACAATTCAAAATAGAGTGGGACAGAGCTGCTGAACTTTGCTTGAACTCCACACAGTGGATGTTTGAGATTATTCTACTGTAGCCTGTAGCTCCACAAAATATGTAGTGAGGTAATGATATGCTAATTCATCATAATGCTAGATTACTGCAGCTGGCCAAGTATTCTAACTCTGTTGCTGCCTATGGATGTGATGCGTGTCCAACACGTCAGTGTATGATAGATGTGATAAAACAGTTGCTCCATTCTAATAGTTAAAAACTCTCATTTTTTGTCATTACCATGAGCGCAGTTCAGTTCCACGTACACTGTCCAGGTGAGGAAAGCACCCTGTGGACTAATTTCTCCTTCTTGAATTTAATTACTGCTGAAGCCTCTAAATCAGCATTTGGATAACTAGGTAGAGAGATATAACTGCCTGACAAGCTTTATTACCAATGAAAATAATACATCCACTTGCACATTTAAATTTTAGCTAATAAAAGATTGCTTGGTAAACGCTGTTTGCTGTGATTTAAAGAACCTTGTCCCAGATGCCTAACTAGATCAATAAAATTAATGATGGAAAGTAAATGATTTAATCCCCTTCTAGCTAAAATTACACTTTAATCTGTCAGACCGTCTCACAGAGCTCAGAGCCTCAGAATCAGCAGACTACCACCTCCTTCTCCTAGGCCAGGCACTTCCAACACCAGCAGCTATAGAGCCTCTGCCCACTTCCTGCCTCCTGCCATGGTGGCTGTCTGGAAGGTCAGTAGAGAGGACCAGACTGAATGGGGTCACGCCTCACGGCTCTTTGCCTGCTGATGTTTAGTAACAGATGATGTATCAACTTATCACTGCCAGTGAATTGATATCATCAGTGCAATGATGATGTTGATGACAAAGGGTGATAATCATGTTGTCTTGGAGAGGAGCAAAGTGGAGATGAAGAGAGTGTAACGAAACGAGGAGGAAACATGTGGAGAAGAAGAATATGAGGAGAGAAGAGGAAAGGAGAAGAAAAAAAAGGAAGGAATGGAGGAGAAGACAATGGGCAATATATCCTCCTCCTCCATCTTGACCTCTACCCAATTTCAACTTTTCCTCTGTCTTCTTCCTCCTACAACCATTCTGCTGTAAGCAAAAAGTTATCTTGGCCTTCCTCCCTTCACCCTATGCTCTGCTGTAGTATCCCCTTCTACTCAGCAGTTACTGCCTCACATCACCTAGCACCTACTCGCTCCACCTTGTGCCTTCCCAGAACTGAGCTTGACAAGTCCTCTCCTCTTGCAGTTTCCTCTACACAGCTGAACCGTGGCATTGAGTGGCCACTTTAGCGAGGAACCACCAAGACCATCTGACAGCTGACAGGGCACCAAACGATGCAAAGGAGGAGGAAGGATGGGTAGGAAGAAGGGGATCCACACTGAGGAGCATCGGCCCAGCAGAGAAGAGGAGAAACAGTCTAGTCAGTGTGAGGTCCATCCATGCAGGATCAAGGGGCAGGAAAATGAAGAGGAAAGATGGAGAGAACAAGAGGATGAAGAAGTTAAGTTCATCCATGTAGGGTCAGTGACTGAGGAGGAGGAGGTGAGGGAGGGAGGAGGCGTTGTGCTGGGGGATATCATCAGTCAGAGTCACCCTCTCCTCCCGTCGAGTGATTGATACAAGCACTGCTTCTGGAAGCCCTGAGGGGAAACAACGCTCCACACCCCGCTCTCCTCCTCCTCCTTCCCACTCACTCCCTCCAACCATCCATCCATGCATCCCTCATTCCTTCCTCCACTCGCCTCGTGTGTTTTCTCTTCTCAGCGGGTTCTTCAGCAGCCTGCCTTGTGGCCGACAGTGATGGAGAGAGGCCATGAAGACTGGAGACAGGAGGGAGGAAGAGAGGAAGGGGTCTGCTACTGTCCGAGGCTGCAGGAATAGGTCCTGCCCCCTGAACTCAACTCATTTACTCCTTCAAATCATCCATCATGACCTCACACAGGACAGGTTATTTATGTTATGTATATACTGTGTATTTATACAGTATATGAAAACTATGAACAAAGCCGACAGAGAAATCCCTGCTGCCTAATCGTTTATGTCTGACCATTCATGCAGTCATGTAAATGTCAGTTTGTAGTGTGGTCACATTGTAGCAGTGGTGGTGGTGGCAGCAGCACCATTGCCCTGCTCCTCTCCACCGCCACTTCACTGCTGCAAAAAAGGAGGGAAGGAAAGAGGGAATGAGGAAAAAGGCTCATAACTGCAGGTGCTGTGTGACATGTTAAAATGGAGATTAGCCTAGCCACTGCAGATCTAGCTTATACTGATTAAATATCGCGCTGTGCATTTCAATGGGAACACTTGTGGCTGCAAGCACTGATAAGGTCCCGCTTTAATTCACACATGCACATGCAACATTCACAGGCAAGAAAGGACACACTTTGAGAGTGGTGGTTGGCAGCCTGGTGTTCTCTGACAAGAACAGAAATTGATCCTAAGCTTTTAAAAATATTTAGAAGAAAATGAAAACCTTTTTTGGCTAAGAGTAATAAATCTTTCCACACAGCATAATGATGAAGTATGATGAAGGGTGGGGAGATAAACTATGCAGGACGGTATTTGCCTATATTATCAGCCTCAAAATTAAAACCCAGAATAAAATTTAAAGTAGAAAACAAAAAAAATCTACAACCATTTCTACAGCCTTTTTAAGGAATACACAATAAACCACCACACATCTGATTTATTATCATTGCTACACCATGAAGTATAAACCAATGGGTGGGTTACTGCTATGATTACTCAGTCACTCTGGTACAGTGGTACTAACATTCACTAGTGTTCCTGGTGTCTCTCTTCACGACGCCACCATGAGTATGGTTGTTTCAGAGGTTTCTTCCTGTTGTCACCAACCGTTGTGATATTGTGAGATCTCGACCTGATGCCCAGCCTATTTGAACCTAAGTGCTGAATCACCAAACTCCAGTGCTTGTCACTTAAATGTGTCCACATCATCTGCTACATTGAAACCTGTTTGGTCTATTATGTTGAGGAAGGTTAAAGGTCTCTATCTATAGCATTAATGTCAGGATCAAGGTTTCCCAGCATATCATTATACTGTACCATTTAAGAAGTTTTAATGTTGTGGTTGATTGGCAAATGTATTGTAGCTGTTATACATGCCGATCCATTTTTTACGGTGAGTTTGTTTTTTCTGGTTTATTTTTACATCTTACATGAAAAGTAAACAGACCCTAAAACTCCAGAGGCCTGATGTTGTGGTGGTGATGCCCTGTTAACATATATGTTCTGACAGACGCCTCAGTGTATCACTGGATGATCCACCATCAACCTATTTTCTGGTTTAATTTAACCAGAAAAGGGTCAATTAAACTGGAACCATCAGGTTGAATGAACAGTGCCGGGCTTGATTATATACAGAAAGCACCTTATGTGGTTAGTAAGACAGGATTTAGGACTAAAATTTACTCAATACCACCATACCGTCTGTCTTTAACCTGTGCACCACTATTGGTGTATTTTAAATCAACTCCTGAAGTGAGTGAAGAAGATGGTAAAAGATAATAAAAAGAAAATCAGAAGAATGGTCAGAGGAAGGATTGCAGTTTGAAAAAGAACATGATGTGGTAGAGTGGACGAACACTGATGTTCCCTTAGTTATTTGGTTGCAAACTATAGTTTTTGCAGTTGGCAGCACAGCAATAAATTATTATCTCTGAACTGAGGAAATTCCTGTGTATTCATGTGTTTGTGCCATTACTCTTGTTACCAGAAGAGGGAGATAAAACTAAAAATGTCTCAGTGTGTTTTCCAACAAAAAAGTTTCTTCCATAAATTCAATGCATGTCAGTACCATTCTTCAAAGATGGTCTTGATTTCTATGACATCCCTCAGCTGTTATTTTGCACTCCAGTAATACCCCATGCTGAATCATCTTTTCTTCATTAGCATCATTAGAGAGCTCTTTCTGCCTCCTCTTCCTCACTATCTGTTCAGTCACCTCACCTCTCCTCCAACCATACATCACTTCCCACCAGCGCCTGCTTACGACAGTCTGTCTAATACCAATTACACAACCCCCACCCCACCACCACCTCCTTTCTCCCTCTGCCAAAAAGTTTATATCATGACCACATAATACCACCCTCTTCCTCCTCTTCATACATAGCCCAGGGTGGAGTGTGAAAGAGGCTGCAAGAGGCTGTCACAGCAGAAAGTCTGACTCCTATCGCTAAAAAAAAACTGTATTTTTTGGCCACCAGAGCAGAAGTCTCACAAGTCTCATATCCCAGCTATGTTCAGCTCTGCTATATTCCCCTTCTTGTTTTTACTCATCTTCTCTACGTTCTTCCTAATGTGCTCTCATCACCTTGAAATCGCTGCTACCCTGATATTTGATTTCCCTCCATTTGCTCTTCAACTCTAATTTCTCTCCTGTTCTCTGCCGCCTCCCTGGCTGGATTCCCCCACTGGAAATCGATACAGGTTCATCTTACTTTATTATATTATCATGTGCTTCCTGTTTTAGGTTTGCTTTACATCCCACCCCTTCCACAGTAACAACGGGTAGAGAAGCAGTGGAAAGAGATGAGGAGAAGAGTCGAGTGCAAGAGGTGGTGAGTAAAAAAGGAAGGAAATTGAGGAGGAAAAGATAAGAAGACAAAAGGAAGCAGGTGAGTGAGCGAATAAGTGAGGCAATAGAAGAGGGAGTGGAGGAAAAAGAAGGAAACATAAAGGAATGAAAAAAACAGTGAAAAAAGAAAAAAAGGATGAGGAGAGGAAGAGTGAAGAGGGTGGTTAGAAGGAAAGGAGGGAAGACGATGAGAAAAAAGTAGAGGCAGTGGGAGGATATGATGAGAAAGTAGAAGGAAAGACAAAGAAAGGAACAAGAACAGGTTTAAAGAGGACAGCAAGATAGAAAAAAGAGAGGAGAAAGCAGGATACAAGGAGAGATGCAGATGGAATGTGAAAGGGGAAAATGAAAGAAAACCAAAAAACAGAGAAAGAAAAAGAGAAAAGTAAAAGAGAAAAAAGGACAGGAAAAGACAGAATTATAAAAGGAGGGAGGATGAGAAGAAGGAGGTGAGACTGAGAGCCCGTGTTGAAAAGAAGAAAAGGATAAAATGGCAATAGAGCAGTTCAAAAGGAGGAAAAAAATAAATGAAAAAGATGAGAGGAAGAAATCAAAGGATGAGTTAAGATGCAAGAAAGAGTGTGGAAAAAGAGGAGATGAGGGGGAAGGAGAAGACAAACATACTAAATAAAATAAAATAAAAAAACAGGAGAAATAGGGTAAAGTGATGAAACCTTCAGGGGGAAGGAGGCAGAGGGAAGCAACCGTCTGCAACTGTGTCATCCTGTTCAAAACAAGCTCTGATAATATTTTCTTTTTGTTGTTCCCAGAAACATTGCGTGGCAATGAATTTAATCATTTCACTCTGAATTTCAATTTACTGCTGTAATGCGATGCAACAGCGCTATAAGCGCAGTGTCATAAGCGTCTTCCTCTGTCTGTTTGATAGTCCACATACGCAGCCCTCGCCGCTGCCTCCGCTGCCGTCACAGCACGCGGGTTTTTTTTTTTCTTTCTTTCTTTCTTTCTTTCTTTCTTTTCTTTTATTGAAATGCGATTTGGTGGTGTCTCGCTTTAGGGCACTGCAACTTGAGGATTCACGAGTCAATTTCCTGGAGTGGAATCCAATAATGGCAAAGGAGTCGAGGCGAGGCGTTTACAACTCCTGCAGGAACATCAGCAAGAGCGGCGCTGAAAAAAAAAAGGCTGTAAGTCAATCCTGAGCCCGCAGCCAGAAACATTCATTTGTGAGTGTGTGGACACATGTGCCCACAGCTTCATATGTCCACAGCTGCATGTGTCCACCACATCACATCAGAATTGTGCGGCAGGTGTAGTTCGGGATTTAGAGCAAGTAATTGGAGGGTTGGTGGTTTGATTCCAAGAATGGCTATTTCATGACATATTTAAAAATTTTACACACACATTAATGTCACTGGGGGTGAATCCCTATGATTCTTTTGATCTTAAATTCATCAGAACTATATCAGAACAGGTCACTGTATATGACCTGCCAACACCTCTCTGTGCTCTGGAGAATTCAGTGAGTTGAGCTGCTGCTTTACATTTCCAAGTTGTCAGAACGTGTCAAACAAAATATATTTTCTTTCAGTGTCTCTAGTGTCCACTGCAAAAGACATCAAATTAATGGCTTTACTCCAATGAAACACTTCTGCCTAGTAAAAAAAAAATCCATCCTAATACACTAGTTTCCATTTTCACAGACACAAAGCTGTGTAACACTAGTCAGTGTCAAGAATTTCACCTCCACTTCCTGTTCTGGATCTTTTGGTCATATCACATGGTTATCAGGAAATGCTCTTCACTCATGGTGTCATGGATTTGGCCCCTGGGTTTTAGCTTCCTTTATTGTGAGTTTGAGAGCTGTCCAGGACTGTGCTACACAATGCAGGTCACATTGGTGCCATGATCACAGTAGCCAGAACGTCCAAAGATGGTGCTACACAGTGTGCAATCTGTGTTGTATGCGCACTACTTTATTACATACTGCGCTCAGTAATACATTGTGTGTGTAAATGTGTGTTAAGCAGTGATGAGATTCTCATGCAGCAGGTCTCCCATGTATTGTTGACAAAGTCAAGTTTAATAAATCATTCTTTGTAATAACTTGGTTAGATTATCTCTGCACAATAATACAACACAAAGCTCCCTCTCGGTGCCCTGAGAACCACATTGGTCCCCACTGGTATTATTCCTGCAAGCAAATCCACCTCTGATTTCTATAGACTGGGTTTGTATCCAGTGTGGGTCTGTGCTTAGTCCTACATAACACACCTTTTTTTCTCTTTAACTCTTTTTTCATGGTGGCCCAGAAATGGTCATGAATCAAGACTGACCTCAGGCCAGCAAAGATCATGTGATATGATCAAAATCTCCAGAACAATTGGAACTGATTATCATTCTTGTTAATTACTAATGAGGTGCTATTGAGGTAATGAGGTAAGTATATTCGTTTTCAAAGTTCAGTGGCTGTTAACCAGCTCATCCGCAGCTCCACATCTCATCCTGTAGTTGTGGCTCTGATCAGGTAGGAAACCTGACCTCTATGAGACTGAGCTCATAGAGGCTGCAAAGCAGAACAAGTCTCCATCTGCAGTTAGCAGGCTAGCTGTTTAACAGCTGACAACAAGTTGGTCAGCAGAGACTATGTTTTATCCCTCTGTCAAATTATAAAGTTTATTGATAAATGATGTGGTATCAGATCTGACTTACTGATCCAGGACTCTGGGAGCAGCAGAGGATTCTCTGAAACCAGGTTTGGGATATGTAACCTGAAAACTTTTGTGTTTCACACTCGGACACCTGCAAACAAATGAGGCCATCGTCATCCTTTGATTGAATGTATTTTATTGTAAAGCTATAAGGAAGGAGTAATTACAAGATATCATTTGTTTGATTTGCTCAGCAAAAATAAAAGACCACATTTATTTTTTTAAATCCAAACATGCTGATCAAAAGAGAAACGGATGAGGATAAAACAAAACACATCACACAAACTTCAAACCTTCTCCAAGAAAATAATCAAAAAAGACCAAAGAACAATGAAACAAACCAATTAAAAGAAAAAAAGTAGTTTGTCATTAGACAAATGTGAGAAGAACGTGAAAGGAAAGAAGTCAAAGCCGATGGATGATTGGAGGAAGGACGCTGCCGTCCTCCGCTCTGAGTTGGACTCGTCAATCCTACATTTAATAGAGCCTACGGTACTTTTAGACAATATAATCCTACAGGGTCAGATTTTCCTTCATTTGAATAGATATATATTTTTTTCATCTTCATTTTTTAAAAACCTACACTTGCATGTACATAAAACTGTACAAAAAAACAAGGCATCACTAGCATTTTTCCTATATAAATATAACCAACCAACAATTAGGCTACAAACATGGACTTCCTGTAAAGACAAAGGTGATGTTTTGGCAGCTCTGTCCTGCTGTTTTCTTCTTGTCATTGAAAATAAAAGAAAATAAGAAAATGTTCTCCACTCTATCCTATCCCTGGGTGCGATGTACGGAAGCTCAGAGCTGCCAAGTTGGTTATCTCCAAGATCAGATCAAATTATCTCAAGATGATAAAACAGAATATGAATTATCTCCTCCATTAAGCAACACATCCCAAGATGAGTACTGAATTAGTCATGATCTCTGTTAATAATATCAAGCTTTAATTGTGATTTCAACTTTATTATTATTTATTTTTTCAGGTTAACAAATCAGTTTGTTTTAAAACTGGTGTTCAAGATAACTTTTCTTTTATTTCATGCCAATATCTCAAAATTAACAAAATGATTACAAATTTTTCAAAATAAAATTTTACAGTGCTCCCAACATATTCTTATTCTGTGCAAACAAGATAATAAAATACTTCTCTAGGATGCTTTTGGAAATTTGTTTAAAAAAAAAACAAAACACAAATATCTTTTCAAGATTCAAGATTTTAAGCCTTTATCACCTAAAATTTGACTGTATTAACATTCATTTTAATTACAAATGTAATTAAATTCTCTTGTAATTCTCTTAATTACATTTCGTGAGATCATTCTCACTTCACATGTCATCTGTTTTCATTTCTTTTTTTTTTTTTTTCCATAAAAACTTTTTGCGTGACGGTAATGTCCTCAAGGGTTCAAATGGACCACCAACACCCAAGAGGTGTTACTGTCATACATACGACCCATTTTAAGGCTAACAGTGTAACATCCTGTGAAATCTGACCAGGCGATCATCAGATACGTACTGGCCATTTCAGGTTCAGTTATTTAGAAACCCAGTGAGAAAGGCTTCATTTCCGGTTTGGTGTGATGAAAAAAAAAAAAAGGTTGATTGTTTGTATTCATGTCCAGTTTTGTTATGCATGTGGGCATTATTATGATGGAGTAAAGAAAAGAGGAAACACCGAGTCCAGTCTGCCTGCTAAGAAAACATCATTTACACAGTGCTGCCTCTGGTAAAAAAAAACAGCAACAACCATATATATTCATATAGCATGTCTCTAGCAGTGTTGATTCCATAACACTAAAAACAACTGCAACAACAACAGAAATGTATATTTATAAAATTGGCTTGTTTCATGCTTGGCCGAAGTGTTGGCTCTTTTTCAGAGACTCCAACTTCCAGTATAATATACAACCAAAACAACAGTAAACCACCGCAAACGTTATCATGTCATTTCATGTGGAAACTACTGCTCAGTTGCTTTTGTACTTTTGGATACATTTGCGCTGAGTGGATTTAAGTCACTGAATTAAAAGATTAACTGGCACTGTTGTTTGTGCGAGGAACAAACATCATAAAGTCGTAAACTGACACACATTCTTGCGAGAGGATCTCAGCATGAAAAACATGAATCAGATAGAAGTTAAACTTCATGTTTTATTCAAGACATCCAGAGTCCTTTTAGTTGTCACGGACAATAATGGCTCAGCTGAATAGTCATGGGCAGTCCTCTGTGTCCCTGGACAAGCTTTGTCCAGTCTGAGAACATCTGAGAACGATGAAAGACACACTTAAGTTACATTATGGGAACTGAAGGAACTGTTGGTTTTTGGGATGTCTGCATATCTCAGACTGCTGCTTCAATCACAAGTGGTAAATAGTAAATGCCTGCATTTATCTAGCACTTTTCTTGTGAGCATCAAAGCGCTTTTCACACATATCCACAGAGTGTGTCTGTATTCTAGTTTTAAATTTCATTTTCTTTTTTTTTTCTTCTTTCATTATTTCATTATGTAACAGAAAGATTTAAGGTGCAAAATAGAAATGTAAGGCTTTTTCTTTTAAACTGAAACTTTGAAGTCTTTTTTCCATCTTATAATAGCTGCAAAGCAGAAATGTCAGCTGTCTTAATATCTCTCAAGATTAATTTTTGGTCTCAATGATAGCCTGATGTTTTTCTTTAAATTTTCTTTTCATGTACTAAATTTGTTTTGTTAAAGCAAAAGCCTCTTCTACCAATGTTCAACACCATGTCTCTGGACCCTACAAAACTTCTCTAAACCCTCTCTTCAATAAGGATTTTAGACCCAAGTGATAATAAAAATAATAATAATATTTTTTTTGTGAATAAATCATTTTTCTACTCTCTGTGACTTAAACATTGACAGCACAAACATCGCAAAGGTATGTGTCACACTGAGGCAAAAGATTTCAGTGGGACAAAAAACATCCTTTCATGTATCTAAATAAAGTGAAGAAGACAAAAACTGCATAGACACAGAATGGTCATGTCATGGCGACAACTATGGGATCATCTTGAAGACCACAGGAGTCTCACAACTGGATCGTGGGTTTAAAAGAATGGAAACACAGACTGCGTGTCTCAGATTGTGCTTTTACAAAACCGATGAAACACTGAATTATGGGATAATTTGACTCAGAATAGAGGTGTTATAAAGACTGTAATGGCAACATTATCACAACATGATTCAGCCAAAACTCTGTAAAAAGTTACAGCAGTGACATTAAAAAAAAAAAAAAAAAAAAAACAAACAAAAAAATGTTAACAAAATGTTATAATTTTACTGAAAACTGCAGCAGTCTGTGTGGATGTGAGAAACTGCTGATCATAACTTGAGTAAATCTCTGTGTTTCAGTGCTGTAATGTTAAAGTTTAAAACTGACATTTGTCAGCACTGTTATTATCTGAAATACATCGGCAACTAAAAGTCATTCACACTGCATTTCTGTTTATTTCCCCCCTCCCTCAGGGTCACCATCAACTCTCTTCACACCTTAATATTTATAATTAACAGATTTAATACTTGAGCAGTATTAGAATTACATACATACGTATCTGTGAATACATTTTTTATTCTGTGACTGAAGTGGATTTCAAAAAGACAGTGAAGGCAGTGGGACGGGAGGTGGATGCTCTGCATGCAGAGACGCCTGCTTATCACACACACACACACACGCTGTCAGTGTGTGTGACAGCATTTCCCCTGGGGGTTGATGGGTAGGAGGGGGTGGTGAGGGTTTGGAACAGGGAGGTGTGGTGGTGTTTTCAGGTGTTCCTCCAGGGAGATAGAAGTGTTTGGAGTCTAACAGTAAGCCTGGAGACCAAAAACTCTGAAGGCCATCTGTATGGGTGTACAGTCATACAGTAGATATAAAGTTGAGGCTATAAATAGGCTGTATAGAGTCTCTCACACACACAGTTATAGGTGTGGCAGGAAATGTTAAACTGGTTTGTATTTTTATCACATATTTTTTTTTTTTTTAAATATGTGTTTTTGTAAATGTAAAACACGGTCCTATATAAATACATTACATGGGCAAATGTGTGTGGACACTTTGTCCTCGTGCAATTTTTGTTTCAGAGTTTTACTGGAGTATGGACTGACACAACAAGCCATATTCACACATTCATCCTCTCTCTCTCTCTCACACACACACACACACACACACACACCACTGGCATCAACATCAGGCAGGGATTTAACCACTGACTTGATTGATGGTCACCCCGGTTTACCACCTGAGCTTCAACCTGGATGCAGATAAATTTGAATTGATTTTCAAATTTTAATTGTGCACTTATGTATCAAACACTCACACACACACACACACACACACACACACTGAAGAATAATGTGTGTTCGCTCCTGTTCTCAGGATTTAATGTGAGGTTAAAGCTAATAGCAAAACCCAGAGGTCACCAGAGATCACCAGGAGTCTCTGGAGGTTGCATTTTCTTATTCTGGGGGTTAATTGGTGCCAAAGAGTTGAAGTCAACCTGACGCTACATCACCTCCTGCCTCTCTTCTCTATATCTTTACCTTACGCAGCATAAGCCACAGTGGCCACTTGGGAATCTAGTGCCTGAGCATGGAGAAATAAAAACTTCTAAAAGAGGCTTGTTTATGGTGAAATGGTGAAGTGTTGCAAGAAAGGGGGAAAAAGGAAGGAGAGTCGACGTGGACCTCCATGTTGAAGCCTGTAAATAATCAATCAGAACTCGGAGCACCTGCATTAAATCACTAGAAGACCGGGAGGCGGGAGGGACTGCGGTGCCACCATGAACTCTAAATCTCTGTCACCTGGAGGGTTGAGCGCTGGGTGAATGATGGCTGATTTATGTGCAGGGGAATACTGTGACGATGTGTATGTGTGTTAGTGTGGGATGGCTTTATCAACAATAAATCAGTTCACCTGAAGTGACGTGTTGAATTGTGTTTTGAATCAAGTTAACGCCTAAGCATGATGAGGCTCTGCACATCAAACACAAATATACATACAATAAAGACCAATTGGATATCTGAAGTGAAAAAATATGGGCATGAAGTAAGAATGAAAGCAAAGGGAGTGAAGTTGTCTGAGCCACTTGGCTTTGGCAATTATTTGTCTACTAAATTAGCCTAGAATAAAATTAAAGAAAGCGCCCTGACCTCCCTGAGCATGGCCCATTTTTTGCTGCCGCCTGTTTGAGCTTTGAAGACATTGGGGGACTCTGTTGTTTCCTATTTTTTTTTTTTTATTTATTCTGGAGGGTAAACGTTCACATCTTTACTCAAAGACACCCAATGACAAGTCATCTGCTCTCACATTCAGACTTGACAGTGAGATAATCCCTTGGTTCCTGCTGTAGCTTTAAGAAGGTTTTTAGGGGCATGATTTCCCTGTTAAAAAGAACTAAATTTTATTTCTACTCTGATTTAATACCCTGAACTCAGACTAGATTCTGCATATGAAAATATGGGGCTCTGCTCATAAGGTTGATGGTTTGGTTCATGTAATCTTCACACTGATGTGATCTATCACATCAGTGCGTTTGTATGCTTTTACACATGATTCCATTTTGATTATATTTCCTGTTGGTATATCACTTCATTGTCAGATGGATCAGAAATTTTACAATATCATTCATCTCATGGGGTTAGTTATTATGATGTTGACTTTTCAGCCTTTTACCCACAGTCAAGTTGTGTTGGCAGTAACATTTCCCTGGTGTTGTTTTCCAGTTCAGCTCCTCCTGGACTAGATATGTTCTCTCTTGCAGGTTTTGGATCTACCATAGTCTCAAAATGTATACAAAATGTCTTAAATTGACTAAATATCCAACAGGAAGAGGAGGAAAGAGCCTTGAGGCATCATGTTCAGCTTGTAACCTTTAGTCTGTATCTTCAAACTCATACATTTGGTCACTACCCAAAGCTCATGAGCGAAAGTAACAGAACATAGATCACTTTGTAAATCTGCAAGGGTTTATTTACCCTCCAGTTTACTAATGGATGTGAGTTAACTTGAAGGTAATGCTGTGAAAGAGACCCATATATGAAACTGCCTTATTTCTCCCTTTGTTTGAAGACTTAAAGACACAGTAAGAGACTAAGTAACTTGTTAGTGAGCATTTTTCCTTCCCTTTTGTCCATCGTTTCTCAGCTGGTGTGTGTCATTACAGGTGAAATCTCATATTGCCCTCAGCAGCTATTTTACACAATGCTCAGAATGAATGAACTTCCAAAATCTCTTGCTTTTACTGGTGCAAATTATCACAAATAATGCGCAGAGCCTTGGGTTTTAATTAGTTTGTCTGCTGTGCCATGTGGAGGGGGTGGGGGTGTTAGTGGACTGAAGCTTGCGAAGGTGTCATTAATCCTGCATTCCTGTGCAGCTCACGGCGCCACAGGAAGCTAGTGCCCACCACCCACCCCCTGCTCCCCCTACCCCACTGCACAGAGCTAACAGGTTTAATAAATACTTCTGCTAAACGCCAAACGGCTCAGCCTCACACTGAGGAGGCAAAGAGGTGGGAACTAATGAGAGGCATCGCTGACGAGGGATCTCTTCCTTCAAGCTTGAAAACCCAGCAGGGGAAATATTCACTGCAGTCACCGCAAAAACAACACACTCAGAATTACACAGCTGAGATGTGGAGAGATGCACTGAGCCATCAATATTAGTACAGATGCACTTCCTCAGTGTTTTCGCCTTTTTGAACAGTTATTATGGAACTTTTGAGTGACAATGCGTTTGTTTGAAGAAACAAGGTAGCAGAAAAATTGTCAATAAAGCAACTACGACCTAAAAGAAAGAAAAAGAAAAAACAAGTAATTGTATAAATACAATTACACAGAATGTGGGAAAAGTTTGTGCAAGATCCTCCATGTCACTTCAGGGGTAGTTTTTCTTTGGTGGCATGTGGGTTTTGGCGATGAGTATTATGAGAGAGTTGCAGTGTTGGTCCTTCCATCAGACTGGTTGACAACAAACTGGCTGAGGATGCTTGTGTTCTCCAGAAGATGAAGCCTTATGACTTTGGTGTCCTCCCTGATGTTTAATCTTTCTTGTTCTAGTGCCACCATGAGGATGAAATATTTAAACTTAATTGAAATGATTTTAATTTTCAACAATCTACAAAATTAAATGAGTGGATTTTTATTTTTTCTAGTGCCACTACCACATGGATGGTGGCAGTGTGACTTTTGAAATATACCAATACACTGTACACCTCCAATCCTCCCAGTCTTGAATAAGTCTGGCTTATCAATCATGGTGTCCCACTGACCTTAAACAAAACCAAAGCTGATCAGAAAAATGAAGATGTGAACAAACATCAGCACACCAGGTTGATAAGAACTACCTCAAATGACAGAAATATTTATTTGACATGTATTTGTTTTTTTGTTTTTTTTTGTTTTTTTTTTTTGTTTTTTTTTTTGTTTTTTTTTTTTGGCCTCATGTTTTGGGAAACTGCCATGTCATACATCTATACAGTCTGTAATCCCAGGAAAATCTGGACCACTGTTCTAGTGACACATTTTTGGGGAGTCTAAGGAGGTGAAGCTGATTATTTTGCATCAATTTCAATTTGAGATGTTCAAAAACCACAGGGACATGTCTTGAAATGTGATAATGTCACTGCCTCTGTGTAACTTCAAGTGTTTAAATATATGTGTCTAATATGTGTGGAAAATTTAGTTTTGTTAACTTTTTTATTTGGCTAGCCTTCTGTGAGAATTAAGTTACCTGTACCTTGTCAAGTTATATTTCAATGCTACACTACTGACAATAACATGAATAATATAGTCGCTTCTCAGATACTAGCTTTGGTTTATGCACTTACTGATACAATTAGACCTTATTTTTCTGTCTGGGTATGAAGAAGTAGGTGTCAGTCGATGTGCCTCTAATGATTTTTTTTATTCCCTTGTGAACCCAAATTTTCAATCATATTTTGTAAAGTAGCATAGGAGAGGGAAAAATCATAACAATAAGATGTGTGTTTATAACTCGGCACCGTTGGTGATGCTCAAGAGTCCAGGTTCCTGCAGTGTGGCGGCAAATGCTGCGGCATTGTTTTCTCTGTACATGCGAAGGTTTTTCAATCCATCATTAACCCAATGTTAACATGAAGATCTGCAGACAGCACGACAGCCACGGATCCACAGCTTTACAGCCACAGCACCTTTCCGCGTCACTGTTTGTAATATTTACAGCTCTGTACACTGGAAAAACACTTCACGGCACAAAAATGCACACACACAAAAAAAAAAAAAAAAAAAAAAAAAAAAAAAAAAAAACAGAAACAGAACTGAAAAAGTTCCCAACAACAACTTGGACAATTGGAAAACAGCTGTGTTTCTACAAAATGTCTTAATGTTGAGGACGAGCTGTTTCTGATAAAATAAAAAAATGAGCGCGGTTGATTGATGCAACGTGGCCCACAAAAAAAGTATTTCCTCCGGACGTTCCGGAGCTGGAATAGAAAAATTAAACAATAAAAAAGTAAGGATAGATAGCATTACACAGTATAATTAAGTATGATTTACAAGAAGTTTTTTCCCTTCTATCCCTGAAGGTGTTTTTTCTTTTTCTGTTCCAACACAGCAATATAGCCTAAAGCAACACACAAAAATCCAACTCAAATACGTGAGTAGCTAAATAGTTTTCCATTAAATTATTACAACAATGTGGTGTAGTTTACATTCCTTTTGCAGCGGTAGGGGCTGCATGTTTTTCTTCAATTGATTTTAATTAATTCTATTTTACATTTGATTGGTTTCTAGAATTGGATGGTGGTGGTGGCAGTGGGCAAGGTGGGCAGGGTCTAAAGCCTTGTAGAATGGATGCAGTTACAAAAAGGAAAAAGGGGAATTGGTGCTGTGGCACGGCAAGTAATAGGCACAGGGGGTGGCAGTGAGGAAGGTAGGATGAGTGGTGGTGAGCAGCAACGGGTGAATGAGCAGGAGCGTAGGCAAGTGGCTGTAGGAGGGGGGTAGGGGTTTTAAGGAGGAGAGCTGTGCCCTCACAGGTAGATCTCCCTCTTGGAGGTCTGGCCGGTTGGGGTGGTGGCTGATTGGTACTCCACTGCCTGGCTCAGTGGGATCTCCTCCAACCCACAGTCTTTCACAGACGAGTCTCCACCACTGGGGTAGGCACTGCTGTAAGGTGTCATGAATCGCATGTTGGCCACTTTGGAGCTGCTGCTGCCACTGCCACTACCGCTACCACCACCACCCATCCCACGCTCCTCCGTCATCAGGGGCTTGGGGCTGCCATTTGCCATCAGCTGCTCCTGCCCATCCCTCTCTTGGTAAGGCACAAAGGTGGAGAGCTTCGGGGCATTCTTGGACATCTTGCGGTTAGGGGAAGATTGGCCAGGCATCCAGCATGAGTCGGAGTGTCCCAGCTCAGTGCACTCACGGGTGCAGTTACCAGTCATCGCTACGTCTGGAAGGGGCCTAAGGTCTGCAAAGACAGAAATGAAACAGGAAAAGAAATGATGAGTAACATGGAAAAAAAAACAAAAGAAAGTAGGCAGCATGGGTATGATAATCTCTGACAATGGATAGTAAAAAAAGAACTCCAAACTGTCAGGGTCTGAATCCATGTCCATCAGATGCAGGATACAGAGTGTGTGTCTCCTGTTCTGATCTTTTGACTCCAACTATCTGGCCCTGTAGTTGCTTAATGCTTTATGTTTTGTACTGGCTGGTCTCCACAGAACCAAAATTAGGGGTTAAAAGAGGTTAAACCTCTTCAACGTAACACAGGTTATGTTGATTGTGCCAATATGAGCCCCAAAAACCCAGATGAGTTATCTTAAATATTAATGTCTAACAGTCCATAATTCCCAAGAATTCCTCCAATATATTTATTTTATGTTGCTATAAAGACCTTTATTTTGTTGTCAGTTTGTGTTTCAGTGATTTATTAGACCAGAGTTTGTTCTTTTTCTCTGTGCATCTCTATGTTATTGGTATTTATTATGTTTATTGTTGTGCTGCCATTCTCGTGCATGGTGATTGTCAGCCAATGCTTTGCTGAACAGTTTCCTCTGAGACGATAAAATTCAGAATTAGATCAGACGGTAAAGAGAAGTGTATTTGACAGAAAAGAGATGAAGGTTTTTCACTCGCAAATTCTGATGTTTCTATGTGTAAATTTTGCTTTTGTACCCTTTCAACCAACAAATCTGAGAGAACACAGCAATGGCGGCAGTTTCAGTTCAGCTCTGTGAGGGAGCCTGGCAGGAGCAACAAAATGCTGATTTAAACTGTCATTATCCCTTTATCCACACACACACACACACACACACACACACAAATACATGCTTCTCTGCCCTATTTGAAAGAAATTAATTAAAGCTGTGTATTTTTAAAGTACTAATAGTTGACAAAGTGCCGAGAACATGGTTTAATTTGTCGATGAAAGACCGAAACCAAGTGTGAAACGTTGACTGTGGAGCATGAAACAGGATCAGGTGATTTAAAGCAGGAAAAAACATTCAGGTTCATTAAAACATTAATTATGATGTACAAACAGCCAATTAAGACAAACAAATAACAGTGTAACTGCTATTTTCTTCACCTGGGAGAAATGACATAGTGCAAGGTGATGGATAAATGAAGATGTGTGTTTTTTTTTACCAGGAAGTTGTGAATATTAAGATCACTGTTTTAAACATCTGTGTTTTTCCTTCTTTTTTTTTTACCTTTTCTCATGTTGGTTTTACATGATTTTTACCTGAATCCTGAGCCTTTGAGACAGGCATGCAGACAGGTGACAGACAGATGGAAAGACGCAGGCCTGAGCATTTAAAAAAAAAATCACAGCTTACAGAATGGTAAAAGGTCAGAGATGGAAGTAGAAATATCAATGCGTATGCAGAAAGTAACCTTTCTTCTGTGCGTGACATTAGATCATTCTTTGATACCAGAGGCTGGAGCCTTGTCGGGGAGGAAGGGAGGGGTGCTGGTCCTCCCGGTGAATGGGGCTTATTTCCCAAAATGCCCTCTGCTTCATGCATAAATGAAATTCACTGCCTCTCTTTTAGCAAAAGGAGCTACAGTCGGCTTTTCTGTCTGTTAGTGGAGACAGAAAAAATAGATGTGAACGTTCTAATCCTGAGGAGTGCTGAGTAGTGACTGGCATTTTTTTCTATTATTCCCCCATTTCCCCCTTCCCATATTCTCACTGTGGCCTCACTCATGCATTTTAGTTTTTTAAGCACTTCCCATGCAAAAGCAAGAAGCATGCAGAAAAAAAAAAGAAGCGTTAAGTCATGTGCAAGCTGCTGAGTTCACAGTTTTAATAAGTGCTCTGCCTCTGAACACGGTGTCAGCAGGAGGCTCACAGAGCACGGACACCTCACAGATGCACAACTCAAAGCCTGAACTCCACTTCAACATCAACAAGTACAACAAAAACAAAAGCAGCAGCAGCAGGAGCGACAACAATAGAAACAACAGAAAGAGAGACTTAGCAGCCAAGTTCAACCTGTGGTGGAAGTTTACTGGACAATAACCAAGGCAGTGTTCTCCCTTCTTGGCTGCCACTTTTACAAGTAGAAAAATATGTGTGATTTTGACTTTAGTTATGTAATAAAAATGCTGGCCACTGGATGGCCGATATTTTTCTTTTGCTGCATGTTTTTAGTAGATAAAATCTGCTGCTGCTGGTATGTTTCATAAGATGGAAAAACAGCCAAGTTGAACTGGCAAGAAAACTCTGTCAACATAATAACTCCTCCATATGCACTTGACATATTAGTCAATATACAGATATAACTGATATTAAAAAAAAAATTTAAAAAAATGGTGCAGTAAAAACGTGACCCCACTTTTGGCGCTTGGCAGCGTGATCTGCAGCACTAATCACAGAATTTAGTGCTGGGTCAATGTGGGTTGCCTTCATCCTAATTAAAGCTCCTAATTGGCACAATTTGATTTGAGGGCGAGCTAATTGGCAAGTGTGATGGGGAGTAAGACTTTGGGGTGGTTAGGGGGTTGGTTGTCCCATAGATGTAGGGCTTAGTGACGATTTCTACTAATAAGGCCTTCCTCTGTTGGTGGACAGAGGCCGCTGCCTCTACTCGCCTCCAGCCCAAATTATCATCATCAAAGACATTATGAGGGCTGATCAGATGCTAGTGAAAAACACAGACTCAGCTGTTATTACTGCTCTCTTGCTCATTAGTGCCTGGATCACAAATGTTATTTTATGATTTCAATACAGGTTTTTGAATTGACTGTGTTTGTTCTCTTTTACATTGTTGCATCAGTGCATTTTGCATCTGTTTTGGATTGTGCTGTTTTAATAACTAAACAGTTTCTTAACACCTGAAGATGACCTGAAGAGCTTTGAAGTGGTGCACTGTTTTTGGAAGCACAGTTTGACCACTATAAGAAAGACTGTTGGCTGATGGTGTTGAGGTGTTGCACAGAGCTTTACTCTTAGTCTATTACTAGTGACATTATATGTAAATAAGATTTTTATTATTTTGATATTAAATACTTATAATTTATAAATATTCATAAAATATAAATATTTCCTCCTGTAACCTCCCAAGTCAACTATTGTTTCTGTTTAATTATCATGACAGACAGTGTGCTGTGACAACTCTGCCATCAAAATAGATTCAGATGGGATAAATATGACAAATACATGACAGCAGACTGCCATTGAAAACTAGCTCATTATTTTCTATTATTTGTAGACATTACCATTATTTTGAGATGGCAGCCCACTGACCCCCACCCACCCCAAAAAACAACTATCTGAAAGAACAGGGTCTGAAGAGATGTGGATTTCCTGCGGTAAGCCTGTTAGTGTCGCTACATCATTAGTATGGTTAATGTACTATCTGACATTGGTTGATGAACATTTTCTTGCTGTGACACTATCAGGGCGATGTGGCAGTGTGTGCTTTTGGAAAGGCACTGGAGGGAAGTTTGGAAAGTTCTGGAGTAACCCCCTGGAGGAGGAAATGCTATCTCTCCTCCTCTATGCCCTGCACCCTCAGCGAGACTTGGCGTCAGAGCTGGTGCTGTCAGACGGCCTTAACACTGCATTCAACGTTGCCTCTATTAGTCAAGGCTATTTAAAATAGCCCCCCACACCCCTCACCTCCTTATCTGTACTCCTGAGTTCCAGTTAACCCTAAGGGACCCTCTCTTGCCCTGACGGCTTCTCTCTCTGCATAATACACTCCACTACCTTGGTCACCATTTTCCGGTCAAACTAATTAGATTTCTGAGTCCTCCACCTGGGAAGATGTCAGTAGTATGAAATGGAAATAATTTTCAGGTGACTATCTGACATTTTACGCTGTCGGCTGAGTAAAGAGCCCAGGCGGATTGGCTCTCTCACTTTCCTCTCTTCCTTCCTCCCCCTCCTCTTCTTCTCCCTCCTCTCTTCCACTCCACCACTTGAGTCTCAGATATATCCTAAATCCGTGTGGTTCCCCTCTTTCTGCTCAATGCGGGCCAATAAATGCGAGCAAATGTAGATAAAAGAGAGCATCTCTTTTTTCTGCTTCTGCTTGAAGTGTTAATGTGCTTAATTACTTTAAAGCGTGCATGCGTGCGTGCGTCTGTGTGTGTGTGTGTGTGTGTGTGTGTTGCAGTTCAAGCTGAAGCAGGAAAACCTTCAATTAATGCTTTTTCTCTGCTGATGACAATAGCTCTAATTTGTCTTGTAGGAACAATAGAGGAGTGGGAGGAGGTGCAGCTGCTCCACTGCTCAAAGATGTTCAAGAGAAAGCAAACGACATGCGTGTGCCTCTTCCTCCACTGCAATCATCGGTGACGCCAGCAGCCCACACACGCCAACACACACACACACACACACACACACACACATACACACACTCAGACAAGCAGGCTTTACTTTAAGAAACCTGCATCAAAAACTGATGTTTTAAATTCCTGACATGACTTGGTCAACACACACATTCATATCCTTCTGTCTCCCCATGACCTGCATGACATGCAAAGATGTATAGGTGCAAGAATTGTTGTGTTGCTCATGTCAACAACACACGCTACAAAAGCTGTGCTCATCAGCCTGTCTAAAGGCTTCTGAAAGCTTTCTGACATTTGAAACTGAGGTCCTCATTTGATGATTCCACCCACTTCATGCACTGTTTGACTTGGTGAATGTGGTGATGGTGATCCATCATTGTGTTTAATATCTCAGCTAGTGTACAGAAGACACTCACCTCATGCTTCATCTGACACGTAAATAGTCAGTAGTGGTGTGGTGTGGTGTGTGTGTGTGTGTGTGTGTGTGTGTGTGTGTGTGTGTGTGTGTGTGTGTGCACGTGTGCTCATGGTAAAGACCCCCAAAAGCCAGGCAGTGATGCCATTGCACCACACTCTAAACCTCAGTCTGTATTCATGGTCACATACACCTTCCAATGTATCCGAGCTCAGTAATTCCTGCACACAAACACACACACACACACACACACACACAAACATCCTCTGTGTAGAGGTTCGCTGTGCTCCTTGTGGGTCACTGTGTTCTTCTCTTCCTGTTCCCATAAAAGCTCTACAACCATCAGTTTAAAGAGCTTTTCCAAGGATATTACATAACCTCACATTTAAATGTAATGACACTGGTGACAGTAACACACTCTGCTTATACACAACTGTCCAACGTAATGAGATCTGCAATGGAGACTGACAGCATCATCAACAGGAGCTGATGTACTCTGGTTTTCACTTTTTCCGTGATGGTTTTTGCTTTTGTGTTTCCTGCAAATGAACACTGACTGATGTTTGTAGTATCACAGTCTGCTGGCATAGCGTATGCTGCTTTAATACTTTAACAGCTGGACAAACATCTGATGGATAGCCATGAACTCTATATTCCCTGAAAAATTAAATCTGAAGGATGTTAGTAATCTATTGACTTCTCCTGACATGTAGTGCCTGTACAACATTTCAGTCCATTGTTGTTAGCCTGCTTAGTGCAGCTGGAGACTGGAGTCACCTGGATTTTACTTTGCAGCCTCAGCAAACCTGAGCACAACAAGAACTACCATCACCACCTGCAGGTCAAGATGGTGTTGGGCGAATTGGGGCTAGCTGGTCAGCAGCCACTGAACTTTTGAATTTAAGACAGCAGCTCATCAATAAAATATATCTCTGTCAAAATGTTCAGACTACAAGTCTAATTGTGATGCCGTGATGTTTCTAAGTTAAACTGTAAATAGGAAATGCAGCATACATGCTGTTTAGACTTTATTGTTATTCCTGACTTCCTGCTAAGGTAGGCTAACTACAGCCTGTCTGCATGAGCTCATCTTCTTAATGTCAAACTGCTCCTTTAAAGATTCAGATTTCAGCTCATTTTCATGCACATGGTCAGGAGCTTCTGCACATTAAGTATAAACTGCACAGCATTACATACACACACTTAGACATGGAGATTTTTATTCTTACTAGTGACAGAAGATAATATACACACCGGTGCGCTGCTCCTTTTCACCTTTTACTAATTCCATTTTTATTCTTTTCTTAGTTTCCTTCTTTCCTATCAAGCCATCCATCTTTTCTTTTATGCCTCCTACCCTCCACCCCCCTCCTCCTCCTCTCTCTCTCTGACCCTCTGTGTGGAAACCTTGCCGGCTCTAATTAAACTTTGGGCAGATTAGAACTTTGCCTTGTCAGTCTTTATTCATGCTTAAACAAGTTATTACTTTTTGAGAAATTAAATTAGCCGGCAATTAATTAATCGACACAGAGCTGGGAAAAAGGACGAAGGGGAGGAGAGATGGAAAGGAGAGAGGGGAGGGAGGGAGGTGAAGGGGGGAGATGAAAGTGAAAAAAAAAAAAAAGGCAAGAAAAAGAGGGGGTGGTAGGGTTTGGCAGAAAATGAAGGAAAAGGAGATGGATTTATCTCAAATATGGAAAAAAGTGGATATTAGATGTTTAAATGTCATTGGTTCTTTTGCTAATTAGCAGAAGAGGGTGATGAAGATGAAAGTCTGTTGTTGTTTCTTTTTTTTAACATTAACATTTGAAGCTCTCAGATTCAGAACAACAAGCTTTTCTCTTGACGATGTTGGTGACATATTGACTGACATGCTGAAGATGAATCCTGACCCTCCTCTCTTCACTTTACAAGCTGGGAATCCGTTTTCTGCTTCAATCCCCAGCTGTTGACTCGACCAACCAGAGGACAGACGATGCAAGGCAAGCGCACAGATGAGTTTGTAATTCCCTCTGTCCATTTTTCTGTTTCCTTACTTCTTTTTACCATTTGACAGAAAATGAAATTATCTGATCTGAACTCCAACTTTCCTTTTCTGCTCTACAAACTCTAGATAGATAGATAGATAGATAGATAGATCTATACTATATATCGACGTACAATAATATATTTCATGACATGTTTTGATAAATGTTTTTATGATCAGACACTATATAAATAAAAGTGAATTGAATTAAAATTTCAAATCTGACTCCTTCCCTACCAATTTGCCATTTCCAGTCTTCCTTCCTGACCCTCTGTTTTCTTTTCTTTTCATTTTCTTTTTTTTACAGATTGAGAATGGAAAAATTTGAATTCATTTTCTTCTACCTTTTCTCCATTCCAGTTTTCTAATCCTTCCCCATTTTCCTTCCTCCCAATCGTCTTCCTTCTTGCCTGCTTTCCTTCTTTATTCTTTCAGACACCATCAGACCACACTTCCACAGTCTGATATAAAATGTATATGAATCTGAAATTATTTGAACCCAAAACCTCTATTAAGGCCTTGTGTCACTCACCACACTGTCCTGAACTTATGCTGAGGAAGCTCAGCATAAGTTCTCAGCAGGTTTGTGTATGTGTGATTTTCAGGATCATGACGAGATCAGACTCCAACAAGAAAAAACACTCATTGTATTTTGCAGGTTATAGTGGTTGCTGTTCATATTTAATGTTATTGAATAAGGTGGGGACATGCTGACGTCTTGACTGACTCTGACTGCCAATGATGTCATCTCCACAACAACACTCATATCTGGGATATTTTGGTTTTGTTTTTGTTTTTTGTTTTTTTTTACAGTGGGAGGATGTTGAAGTGCATCATGCATTTTTATATACAGTCACTGATTCCTACAGAAAAAAGAATTTCCTTTCCATCACATGGAAATATTTATGGATGTGCTGGGTGCGATTTATCTACAGAAAGTTTGGGCTCTGTACCTACAGTTTGAATAGGTCATGGCTGCTGGCATCATTTCACTGGAAGCTCAGCAGCTTGCCGTAACCACGCTGCCTGGGCTGACCTGGCCTGCATGTTTACAAAGGCTTGCTGTGCCACGTCCAACCAACCAGCATCTGTATTTTGTGGTCTGCCAGGTCAGATTTCAGACAGAAACCGCTCCTGATTAAATAACAGTAATCAGGTAGTAGTAGCGCTTTAGTACCACAGCTTTCCAGACAGGGGTTTATATAATAAAGAGAACCTCACCTCAGCCCGGTGTTGGAGAGAGAAAGACATAAACAAAGTTTTTATTTGTAGCATTTTGTATTTGAGAGCAACAGCTGAGAATCAACCAAAGCAAGTGCAATAGAAAGTGCCTCAAGCTATATCGAGTACAATAACACAGCAGCTTCTCCTGACCATAAATATTTGACCACTTCATCCTGGTGTGTGTGTGTGTGTGTGTGTTCAAGCATTTGAAAAAGAGAGAGAATGTGTGAGTGTGTGTGAAACAGAGAAAGAGAGAGAGGTCATTAAAGATGCAGAGGAACATGTTTGTGTTTGCTTTGAATGCACAAACTGACCTGAATACACAAACTCTGGCCAAGCTCTGAGCTGGCAACCGCAGCACATCTGCATCTGTTTAAAGGATTGTTTAAAATAAAGATTCATTTTATTTTTTATTTCTACAAACTAGGTCTCACTTTTGTGTTAATTCTATACAGAAAACTGGCAGCTAAGGGAATATCCCACTACTCATCTCTCATCGGTTGTATCCAGTTTTATTCTCTTTTGCTTCGTTCGCAAACTAACAACCAGTTGGCCAACTGCTATACATTTATGTTTATGTATATGATCTCTCACTGGCCGATTTAAAGGATAACTGCAGAATCCGTGAACCTCAGTCTTACTTTTTTATTTTTTTGGGGTGTAAATCATTGATAGAAACAAAAACGTTTGCAGTCAGTTCACTATTTAGCAAGTAAAGCATAACAGCTGGAGTGTAATAAACTCGATTGTAGGTGTGTGACAACATTATGCATAGGATTCCTAGTTTTATGTTAAGAAATGAGATCCTCTCGCTATATCTTGAAACAGCCATTATCTGTGCTGAGCCACCAGACTCTAACCGTGATTTTAACCTTGTCTCCTGCTGCCATGATCAGTTTGTTTGTCTGAGTTGCATTTTTACTTGGGTAAAGGATCTGAACACTTCCTTCAACACTGAAAGTCAAACAATAACAAAAACAAATTAACTGATGGAAGCAGCAGTAAACCTGGACTCCCTGTGTTGTGTGAGGTAAAATTAGTGTATTTGTCACTGGAATCTGATGGCTTTAAATGGAGCAATATGACTGCAATTTCTATTTAAATAAAAGTGCTGTCTCTGTAGGAATCCGTAACATTGTCACACTTATAACAGTAATCTGCATCTGAAGCACTTTGACATGAAATCACAACGGTTGTTTAGTAGTTGTCAGTTAAACTGTTCTGGACTGATTCAACATTTACTCTAAAAGCTTTGGAAAAATGAGGCTTGGGTTCAAAAATCCCACTCTTCTTCTTTATCGTCTAACAGGCAGCTGTGCTGATGGCTCGTGTTGCCGTGACGTGATCGTATTTGATGTGAATGATCGACAAAACGACTGTAATAGACTTCAGATTGTTTTAAACAAAACTGATTTTTTTTCCACCTTTAATGTTTCTGTTTAATGTTTCTGCAGAGACGCAGAGACGTGACTCCTGTGTGAATTCGCTGTCAGACCAGACTCCCAGACCTGTCACTGTTGTTTCCCAAGCATCAAACAATTAATGTTGCCGATTTAAAGTGCTGCTGTTTACATCTGTCTCTCTCCATTAACATGTATGCTGGCACTTCAAACATGAAGCTGAGACAGTAAACTGAAACTCAGTGACACTCCATATAAACTCTGAAGTGTCCACATCCACCTGGACTGTAAATAACATCAACCGAAGGCGAAAAAATCTCAGAAACCTGCAGATCAGATCTGAGGAAGGACTAAATTAGCATTGAGGTGAAAAGAATCTGCGCAGTGAAAGAAACGCAGTCAATTATTAATAGTCCAGCGGAAAAAAAGAGTGCATACATACGCATACATGCACACACGTACACACACACAGACACAGACACACTTTTATACATATACCCCTGTGGAATCAGCCTACTATGAAGGAAAAATTCAATTATCCAGCAAAAGTGAATAAATTTGCAGCATCGCAGCCTGCGGCTGAAGATCCTGCTGTCATTTCCCAGGATGCATTTGCAGGAGTCATATGGGGGGTGGGGTGGTGGTGGTGGGGGGGGAAGTGGGGCTCATTAATGGGACCTTGTAATCTATTAACTCTGTCACTGCAAAAACACACTTCGAGCTCATCCTTTGCATTTGTGTGTGTGTGTGTGTGTGTCTCTCTCTTTGTGTGTGTGTGTGGAAATGGGCAGTTTGCCATCACAGGCTGCTAATGTTCTACTTAAAACATCTGATTGTTTCTGTAACCATTTCATGAAAACATTAGCACCTAACAGCAGAAACACACAGAGTGAATCTGGATTGACCAACGTTAGGATGTTCTACACCTTTTACATGTTCCAGCAGATGCAGATTACACTATTAGATATAAAGAAGATGTTCTAGGAAAATAAACAAAATATTTACCAATTAACTGCATTAGATATAGTTAGATATACTGAGGTTTGTTTACTTCGTACACTTACGTGAAGTATGGACTAATGAGTATTTATGGTGTTTTTGAAACCAAATACATACCATGTGGACTAGAGTTTTTACATTTAGTAGAGATATTAAAGCTGTACAGATGTGATGTAATGATAGACTTCATCAGATGCCATAACTGCATAGCATGTCCTTACAGGAGAATATTGAATATATATATATATATATATATATATATATATATATATAAAAGGCCACCATACCTTTGCTCAACACCACCCACAGGGTTAACATCACATCTTTGCTTCCCTATTAATTCAATTCATGGCTTTGTGGTGGTTTCTGCTGTGATCAACACGGTGATCAGAAGGTTATTGATCTGTTTGCGGGCAGCAGTTTTTCATGTTTCTACATCATCTTTTCATGACTTGAACATAAACACAATCATGTGCTTGCCATGATGACTGAGCTAGTTCCCGCTTTGATCCGTCAGTTCACGGTTTACTTCGCTGGCAGACATTGGTCTCACGTTCCTCACATGACTGAGTGATGGTGCCATGGACAGATTGATGGTGACATGTATGACCAGTTGCAGAAAACAGTGAGTGACATGGAAGTGACACCTCCTGCTTGCCTATAAAACCCTTAATGATCAGGCTCCATCATATCTTAAGGAACTCATAGTTCCTTATTATCCTAATAGATCACTTCGATCACAAACTGCTGGTTTACTTGTGGTTCCTAGAGTCTCTAAGACCAGAATGGGAGGTAGAGCCTTCAGTTATCAGGCTCCTCTCTTATGGAACCAGCTCCCAGTTTGGGTCCGGGAGGCAGACACCGTTTCTACCTTTAAGGTTAGACTAAAAACTTTCCTTTATGATAAAGCCTATAGTTAAGTATGGTCCAGGCAGGACACGGGCCTGCCTGAACCATCCTTTAGTTAAGCTGCTATAGGATTAGACTGCTGGGGGACTCTGACAATACACTGCTCCTCTTCTCTCTGTCCCTCATTCCTCACGCCTCTTTCTCTCCCTCACACTTCATGTCCTGATATTTATATTTAAATATTACATATTTTTAACATCATCTGCTCTCTCTCGCAGTTGTGTCTCCCCCTACCCCTTTCTCTTTTACAGGAAGTTTTGACTCCAGAGCTGTTGGACTCTTTCTTTGACGACATCATCACTTTCATCTTCATCATTATTATTATTATTATTGTAATATTAATTGTAATGATAATTTTACTTTAACAACTACTTGTAACCATCTACTCTCTACTGTCTCTTTCTGGTCTCCCACTTTTCTTCCTCCCCCGTCCTCCTCACTCTTTTTCCTCTGTCTCTTCTCTTTTCCCTGTTTTCATTTCACTCCAACCGGTCGAGGCAGATGACCGTCCACTCTGAGTCTGGTTCTGCTGGAGGTTTCTTCCTGTTAAAAGGGAGTTTTTCCTCTCCATTGTTGCCAAGCGCTTGCTCATTGTGGAAATGTTGGGTTTCTCTATGTAAAGTGCCTTGAGATAAATGTTTTTATGACCTGGCGCTATATAAATAAAATAAATTGAATTGAATTGTGAAGGCAACATTTTCTTGTGTTCAGGTGTTTCAGTTTAGCTCTAATCTCAGGGGAAATTTCAGCTTATTTATGCTACACAATGTGGTAGCATTGTTTTGTTGTAATATATGCAATAAGCAGAGGACTGAACAATCATAATGATACTCTTTTTAAATTTGATTAATGAAACCAAGGACAAGAAGTTTACGTTCTTGAAAATTTAGTCAACATGTAAAAAGACAAAGTGACAAAACTGCGACATAGGAGGAGGGGAGCCATTCATCATTTCTTTGTGGTTATAATTTGTGCTTCTCAATTTGCTCATGTTTCTATAGTTTTTTTATTCACCTGTAAATGCAGCCTGCACCAGAGATTTACGTCAGAATATGTTCTTATTTCAATGATGTGATATTTCCCTGTTCCTGAGTTTGAAAAGAACCAGCTCTATTGACTCTCAAATTATCTTGAAAAAGGACTCAAACTGTGCTGAGAGATAATTTTCCCAAGGAGAAATAAAACAGTGAACATGAGGACGGCTGCAGATAAACTTCCCTGTCATTTTCTACAGTGCAATCAATTTTGCAGATTTTTTTAATGAAGGATATAAAGTGTGACAGACATTTCCTCCTTCCCTGCTGGAAATGTAAAAGTAACAGAAGCAGAGGCCATCACTGTACATTCAGGTCTGGAGCTCTCTGGAGGAAAAAACTGTTCCACCAGCTAAACTTCATGTGGAAAACTGGTTCATTGCAACAACAGCAGGGAACGAGGCCAACACTGTTGCATTATGTAGGAATGGGTTTAGTTTTTAAGCACAGTTTAGTTTTTAAGCACAACAGCATAGACATAGCAAAGTCTTTCACTATGAAACAAAGGCAAGGCATCAAATACACAGCAAAAAATATAGACCTAAAAACAAGTCTCAATAAATCAATACCAATGTTCTAGGCTCTTCATGTGGAGGTGGACAACATGCAGGACATTCAACATTTTTGCAATTTAGTCACAATCCAACCTTCCAAACTTCATTCTAACAAACTAACATTCAAATGTTAAAAAACAACAACTTTACCATTTAATGTTGTAAAAAAAAAAAAAAAAAAAAATGCTGAGCTGGAGGATTTGGAAGGACCATGGAATTGTTGGGTGACTTTTTGGGGTCCTATCACAGGGACGTTTTTATAGCAATTGACCATATATTTGACTCCTCTTGGGGTGGAGGTTGGGAGCCACCACTGACAAAACATCCGCAGACAACACACAAAATGGGGTTTTTGGGATAAATTAAAATTAAATTAAATTAAATTAAAAAGTCAGCATACAATGGCTGGGTCAACTCAATCTTGGGAGATTATGTGACATGATTGAAAGGATGATATTGACTGCATAATGACCCAAGATACAAGTTCAATTGAATAAATAAATCATTTATTAGAATAGCAAAGAGCAAGTGAATAACCACTCACTGATTTTGTATAAAATAAAAGTCATTTCAGTTCAATTCAAGTTTATTTGTACAGCACCAAATCATTAAAAATGTATATCAAGGAATTTTACATTACAGAGTGGAGAAAGCCAACAGTTCCCACGGTGAGCAGCACTTGGTGGCAATTGATGAAAAACTACCTTCTAACAGGAAGAAACCTCCAGAACCAGACTCAGAGTGGACGGACACTACCTCGACTGGTTGGAGTTAAAGGAAAAAAAGAAAATAGAAGAGACAGAGGAAAGGAGGATGGGGGAGAAATAATAGAGCAATAAAGCAAAAGAGCACATATCAGAAATGAATGAATTAAAAGCCCAGACTAGACTTTTCACCTTACTTCCCCTCACAGTCTTCAGGGTCTTTGAGCATTTGACTGGTTTAACCTTGGCAATGCAGCATGTTTCCTGAACAGAAAAAAATACATGATAGAAAATAATACAGAAAAATACTAAAAATACTTCATCTTCTATCTTAATGTGTTTTCTTTATTATAATTCTTCTTTTATCTCTTTTTTTGTTTGTATCCCCACTCCATCCTTTTTCAGGTCCACCAGTCTTTTATCCTCCCCTCCTTCACACTATCCTCACTTCTTTTTGCAGTCTTTCTCAATATTGTTTCTGGCTGTATTCCTCCATCCCTGATTCTCTCTGTTTCTGGCCGTGATGTCCCATCACTCTTTGTTCTTCCTCTCTGCAGCATCTACAGCCAGCGGGGAGGACCAGGGACCAGGCCTGCTGAGATCAAAGTTGACTCTTTTCTTGAGGTGAGTGTGTTTTGAAAAAAAAAAAAAAACAGTAGAGAAAGGCATAGATACATGCACTATGTTTTACCCCCAAAATTAGTGGTGCTCAAATAACCAGAAAAATAAAATGGTAGACGAAGAATTTGGAGTTACTCATCCCCAATAATAAATGAGTGCTTCTAAAGTTGAGGCTAATATGAATGAAATCAAAGTTGAAATGTGAAAATATTCAAATATTTGAAGTAGACACTACTATCAAGAATGTTTCATTATCATATTTCCACGTATCTCCTGTGTTTTGTGTTTTTCTAACGCATCCATCTTTCCCAACCTCATCCTCCTGCTGATCCAGAGTTGCTGGTTACTTTTCATATCACATCACCCAGCTTCCTCTCATACTCCCGTCATAATTACTCTGGCCACTAGAGGTTTTTCTAACAATAGTGTTTCTTAATAAGCAGCTTGCACAGACCTATTGGGTCTTTTTCTTTTTTTTTCTTCTTTTTTTTTTTACAGTCTCTAAGAAAGTCATAATATTAAAATAGATCCTTGAAAGAAATAAACTTTCCAGCCATTGTCATTGCAACAGTCAGTGCAATGAACTGCATAGAAAAAAACTGACCTTTACTTAAAGAATCTGATATCAACAATGTGTAAAATACTGGATGAATTACATTTTAATTAATAAGAGGACTGTTTATCTGCCAGCCCCTTTAACAGTAAGTGGAGAATGAAGACACCTGGATAAAATGGAGCCATATATTTAGAAATGTCACTGTTATGGTTCAAGCATCATTTTGGAGGTGTACATTGGTCGCCTGCTGTTAGAAAATAACAAACCACCCACCTACTGTGCATACATGAGCCTCTTTAACATAACCCATTACACAGCACACCCCAGATCTGGATCGTGTGTCAACACACTGATTGAGCTTAACGACATCGTTATACAGAGGAATGTGTGATTTTTGATATTCAGTGAACACAGAGAGCTGAGTGTCAATGAGTCGAGTTAGTAAATATTACATGAGGTACAGATTTTATGTTTCTAGGAACTATAGAGCTAAAAACAAAAGAAGAGAGGAGATAAAGATGGAAGGAAAGAAAGAGGAGGTGACATGTGACACAAACAGAGATTTTATGATGAGATGTTTGCTGCTTCAGGCCACAGCTGATCTCCCACCTTTCTCTCAGCACTACACTACATGTCTCTAAGCTACTACGGTGGGTTCAAATATCAGCAGAACAACACCTGCAGCCAGACTGTGTGTGTGTGTGTGTGTGTGTGTGTGTGTGTGTGTGTGTGTGTGTGTGTGAATTTGTAAAATCTATATGGATCTTACAGGAGACACTCCCTCACCCTATGTCTGCACAGATGTGTGTGCATGTGTGGTCCAGATACATTGTCTTATCATCATCTAGTGAATTACATGTACAGTCCACAGCTCATCAGCTGTCTGACGACTGGTGCAATGTTTGCGTAGGTGGACACAGATGATGTATTCAGGTACTGTCAGTACATTACATAAACGTCTTGGTTATTTGCCATCACCACAAAATCAGGGTTGTTACTTCTGCCACAGGCTTTACTTACCTATTTTCCATTTGGATTACATGACTGATAACTAAATTATATAAATGAAACCCCGTGCTTGAAATGAAGTAATATTTAAAATCCAGTCATTCCAGTCACCATATTGACTCCAGATCAGCAGGTATGCAGACACCAACAAATCACACACAGACTCAAGACTCATCTGATCTCAATGAACGAGCTTGCTAACACTGTTTCACTGCTTGCTAACAAATGTTTCTCCTCCATATAGAAGCGTATTTTAAGTTACTGGACCGAACTCAAGACAGAACTCAAGAAAAGATGCTAGATTCCTTAAATTATTAACCACGTAACTGATTAATAATCACTGATAACAAAAGGAAATGGAAATGGACAAGTTAGGATGGTGGATGTTAGAGGCCTTGTAACATTGTGACACTCTCTCTCAAATATCACTTTGGTTTTAGTGTCACTTTATTGTCCCATCAAATCAAATTGAGCTCATCTCATGACAAGCTCAGAGTTCTAGCTTCAGTCAGGAGGGAGAGGTCAGGAAATAAAGAACAGAGAAGGAGGAGGTGAAAGGAAGGTAAGAGTGAGGGATGGGAGGGATTGGAAGATATATTGTTGGTGGTGAGGATGCTACTTTATTTCTATCCCTTTCTCTCTCTCTCTCTCTTCATTTCAGACCATCTGTATGGACGGTGTGTGAATGAGCTGGCAAGCGATCAAAGTGTGTGGGTGTGTGTGTGTGTGTGTGTGTGTGTGTGTGTGAGGAAGGGTTGCCAGATCAATAGGCAGCAGGGGCTATGGTGATGCAATAGATCAGTGCTACAGAGCTGCTGGTTTTACCGATAACACACACGCACACACGCACACACACATATATATATATATATATATATATATATATATATATATATACACTTCTATTTATAGTCTGTTTACTAGTGCAGAGAGGATGGTAGACACACGTTAAATCATATATTACAAATTGTGTGTGGCTCATTTGGATGCAGTGCAGAGTCAATCAGCATCTTGTTTAGAGCAAACTTCAGAAAGTTTGTGATCAAATCAAACATTAGACTCTGATGTTACTGAATCATCTCTGCTGCTTCTTGTCAACGAGCTGAACAACCTGAAACAGTAGCGGAGAGTGTACACAGAACCTCAGGATCCTTTTGTACGCTGCAGGAGGAAGGAGAAGCACGAGAGGATGGAGGAGGTTGTGAAGAGGCTCAGCTGAAAACTGTTTTGTTTCTTCTTAGTCTATACTGCAACCTTCTGGCGACACTCCACAACCTGGTTTATTTGCTGCGAACCACTTGATGGAAATGCAATTCACAATTCCACTTTCTTTTAATTTTTCTGTTTTTCTTTTGTGATGACTAACAATTACGTTAAAATAAAGCAAGACTGACACCCATGGTTTGTGAGCGTGGACAGTATCTGCAGGTGCTGCTCTTAGGTGTAACCTCCAGCAGTACAGAGGAAAGCCTGTTCACAGCCTGGCAGGCAACACCCAGGGCATTTTCCTGTCAGATGGTAAATGTTGCTGGAAAAAAATGATTTTCAAATTCTCAACTTATTTGTAATCCTGCAGTGTATGTTAATCTCTGAGGATGTCTCACACACACTGTCTTGTTCCAGTAGTGTAAAACAAATTACTCAACAGAGCCGAACAAAGATATATCTGCAAATAAATATATTCAAAAATACACAATGTTAAAATAAACTTCCTTCTGGGACGTGTCTAATCTCTGAAACCCACTGGCTGGCGGATTAAAACCACCGCACAGAGACGGCGGACCATATCAACATTTCTCCCTCCAGTTGATGGATTTGAAATTAATTCCATGACTTTTAGCATCACTTCTGAGGCTTGTGATCATCTTCACACTTCAACTCATGCAATTTACATTATTAAAGTATTAATGTATTCTAACAATTTAACGCTTTAATCAATGGACTGAAAAGTGTCTGAAAGATCTTCATCAGCGTCAATTCGGCTGAAAACTCATCTGAGTAAACATAGACTCACTCGGTGATGATATAAAGTAACACAGTGACACATACAAGACAAGAAAGTAATAATAAAACAATGGCAGAACAAGGCATGGATGCTGCAGGGCAGGTCCACATGTCCCTTCACAATGTACAGACACAACCAAACACATGAAGTGAGAGTTTCTCAGTGAGCAATTAAAGTGATAGGGAGATACACATCTGATCCAAGAAAAACATCTCAAACTAAAGACTGGACTCATCTGTAGTTAATCAGTAAGAAATGATTCTTTATTCTTCATTCACAGTGATTTCAGCAGAAAATATTTTAAAGTCTTGTGCTTATTTAACTGAGTTCATCTGATCCAATGTTCGTGTATCTATTTCCAAAGAAATTTGGAAAACTAAATCTTTATCTAAGCTCAGAGGTTCCCTCACTGGCTTTTAGCTCTTTGGCAGCATCTTAAAGGATTACAAGTGTCTGATAGGATTCCTACAGAGACACACCTGTTTGTGAAAGAGTAACATCCTTTCAGTTGGATCAAAAATGCTCTGTATAAAACTACTCTATTGAGGGGGAAAAATACCTTACTTGAAACATTGCTGCTGAAAAAGCTAATTTTGAAAGTCACACAATAACACAAATAAACCAACAACAACACAATAACACTAACTAAGCTATAGAAGCAGCAGCTGTTTTTCTCAATGGAGTCTAGTGGCTATAAACAGTGATATAATGTAGTTAAGCAAAACACTGTGTCTCTGCATGAACTCTATCCATCATATCACTGAGCCACCAGATAAAGTTCTGTGCTTCTGTTTATTTACTGTTGCCATGTTCTAATTTTACACTGTGCCAGGACTCATTGAACAGTTATTTGTGATTCCAAACTTGTTGTCGGGTGTAAATATTTTCAGCCTGATGGCGACTCCACCGTCCCAAAACACCACCCAAACAAAATAAAAGTGACGTGCAGAGGTCGAGAGACTATGTCCACAGTGCATGAACAGATGCAGAGTGTGGACAGACACTCCCTCCACGCTCTCCTGGTCAAACATTTGGTCCAGTGACCATCACCATCAACGCACATCAACCCCCTCCTCTTCTCCCCCCCTTGTCACAAACCCCCTCTGAACGGGTGAAGTGATGCAGAAAATGGGATTCAGGTTTGTCCCTCCACAACCTTCCCGTCACTCATTTAGATGCGTACACTTACTCACACGCTTTACTCTCAAATGATAGTGCCGTATCCGCATCACACACAAACACAGTTTCTTCTCACACCAAGTTGCAAGCGTTTCACACTCTATATGGGCCGTCATTATTGGAAATGAAGAAACATCTATATATTACAAATACAGTTTGTCGCCACAACTCATTTCCACTTATGCTCATGCATCTTGCATCCTTATCTTCTAAAAGAAAAGCAGGATAAAGAAGGGTGCTTATCTGCCAAGCAGCTGCACCATATATGTATCTATGTTTCGTGTGGGTTGTGGGTTATAAAGTTGGCAAATAAGGCTGATACTGGCTAAATCTAATATTGCCCCCAGGGTATATTATACTCAGGATGCAATGTGGCAGATGATTCCGTTTGGTGGGTGGAGGAGATAAAACACACTCTGGGCTCAAATGAAGCAGAAAGTTTGGACTGAATGGAGGAGAGAGTGAGGGATGGTGCAGAGTCGTTTTAACATTTTGTTTTCTGTCATCTGTGTGTGTGTGTGTGTGTGTACGAATGCATGTATGTGTGCATGTGCCTGTGATTGTGTGTGTGCATGTGTAGTAATTCATGCTGAAAGCCTGAGCAGTAAATCACAGTGATGCCCTGTCGAGGCAGCAGCAGCCTCATTACGGCTCTGTTTAGAGTAAAGAACCAAAAAAAAAAAGGGATTTGCACATTTACATGACACAAGTTGGATGGTTTTGTTTTTCCCACAGTCCCTCTGTTTATCTTATTTATTTTACAGAAGATCAACCATATCCAGGTACATGTTTCAGACACATAATCATCTAAATGAGCTCAATATGCAGCAAAAACATCAAACATTAAGCTTTGCCAGCACCCAAGTGAGGCGGTAACAGTCATTACACACCAAAACACAAAACTGTCAAGATTTATTAAATGTGGCATCACAACATGCACAAGTGATGTTTCTTGTACCACCATAATGTCAACTTGTATTTATCTCTGATTAACATGTCAGCACACAGAAGTGTTCACTGCTAATGGTCCAGACAGAACCAAATCAAGGCCAAATGTCAGCCCGCTGGTTTGGTTTGGCAAACATTCAAATGGTGCAGAAATTATCTTAAAAAGTGAAGTGGTGGAACTGTTGCACGATCATTGATCAATGCATTCAGTGGGTAAGAAGTTGAGAAATGCTCCTAATTTGTACCAGGACAGATTAGGAGTTCAATGTTGAGCAACCAGCTTTTGTTCATCGACCATCACGTATCAGACATGCTGAGGTAAGTTTGCCCAAAAATGTCCAGTAAAGACCTTTAATGTAAGGAGCTAGGAGCATTGACTTTTTTGACAAAGACTTTTGTAAAGCTTCTTCTGGAATGTCAACATACAGACACTGACATGTAGATAGGGAAAACAGAGACCTTGGCAGTGTGCACTAATATCTCCTCCCACACCACCAGACTGACAAACAGCTTCTTCCCCTGGGCCGTCCGGACTGTTAACACCCACGGACACTCACTCACTCATAGACAGATAACAACCCCCACCCCCCAACAGCCGCGACATCTATCACCTCATCTACCTCCTACCAAAAATGTTCACAGTCGCTTTTCACTTTAAATTTATTTATATACTCACCTTTACACAAATGCACATTTTAATATTTAAATCTGAGTTCCCTACATTTAAATATGTATATAGATTCTGTTGCACTACTTTTCTTGCACTACCTCCAGAGTTTTTATAGATTTTACAGTTTATATTTTGTGGTTCTCTTTCATTTGTATATATATATATATATATATTATAATTTTACAAGATTTCTTCTTTTTTCAAATTTTTTGGCTCTATTTTTTAAGAGAATACCCCCTTTTTTAAATATGTTGTATTGTTTCTCACCCAATGTTGTCCCTTGTCTGTTGGTTTCTATGACACCCCTTATGTTTGTTTTTTCCTGCATGTCACTGTGATTGTCAATCTGACATTGTCTTTTCTCATTGTGGTGCATGGCTCAGTGGGATCACCCTCAATTTCGTTGTACCCCCACTGTACAATTACAATAAAATACTATTCTATTCTATTCTCCTTTGTTTATATTAGGCAAGTTTGAGCAACAGTGGATGTGGCGCTGATTTTAGCTTGGCTAACACAACACAGGTGGTAGAACTATACTTCTCCACTCGATCAAGATGGCACAGTTACCAAGCTCAGCAAACTTTAAAGTGAAAATCTCACAATGCTGATCTCCTTTATGAATGTACTTTAGATACCTTTCTGTAGTTTTAGGAAATACTTTGTCAGGTCTTTACGTCTCCTTAAAATATTGAAAAGCAGTGACCAGTGATAACCAACAACCATGCATATCATTGGCAGACTGCACTGTTTTAATTCAGGCTGTGTTTAACAGCTCGCCTTCTGGCAGCCATGTTGGAAGTCAGTGGCTCCTATCATCATCCTCATCACCGTCATAAGTATCTGTGATAGTAGTGGTAATAATTGAATCCCTATGCACGTATCTGCTGGTGTTCACGGTTAATTTCGGTGCCGTTTGATTGGTTTGGACATGTGCTCTGAGAGCATCTTGTACCTGCTGCTACTGTGTCATTTCCTCTATCAGCGTAAAAACACACACACACACTGCTACTAACAGACTCATCAGCACAGTCAACATTACAACAGGCGAACGCAGATTTAAACCAGATGTTCAGACGGCGAGAACAGCGTGAGCTTCAAATGCCACTGCGAGGACACGGAGCAAGCTCATCTTCCTTGGACAACTGTAATTGGCTGGCACTGAGCACTGCCAGATCATTAGAGTCACCTCCACACTCATTAGATATGGAGATTTACAGGAAGAGGGGAGGTTTTTTTCTTGAGATCCACAATACTTTGTAGAAACAATGAAGACCACAAATACAATTAAATGAAAATTTAATTGTAAAAAAAAAAAAAAAAACTTGCACAGTGTTCTGAGAAAAATCTAATTTGTCCACTTTTTAATTTCTATAGAAATGTATATAAAAATGTTCAATATTAGTGCTGATGTATAAATATATCATGTACATATTATTTACATATACCATATCACACACACACACACACACACACACACACACACACACATATATATATATATATATATATATATATATATATATATATGACTACATTAAAAGTAGGGTAAGTGGATTCCATGTCAAGTATATTTTTCTTCACTTTAATTTCAAAATTGAGCGTTAAATAAAGTTCTTTGTACATGATGGCCATGAAAATGGGTAAAATATATTAGTAGATTTGGAGTTGAGATACTTTCATGGTTTTATACAACTTAAAACTGGACTTTATCCTAACTTTTTTTCCTTTAACCTTTAGAAACAGCAGGTGGTAACAACAATCTGACTGTCAACTTGTAGCCTTTTTCATTTCACATCATCATCATCATCATGTGTCGTGGTTACCATAGATTTGTTTGTGTATGAACAACTTATTTCTGATAATCTACCGAAGAGTTCATCACATACAGCTGCATAAATACTGTCATGTTTATATTCACACATTTGTCTGCTGAATCTGTTGGCAGCCGACCCACGTTAAGTTCAGACTTTAAAAGCCTTACAAGCCCCATAATTTATTTGCAGCATTGTCAAGTTAGTCTGACTTAGTCTAACTGTGACTCCTGCAACATTAGTAGGACTTGCAGAAAGATGGGTGAGGGAGGAGATATGCAAGGGTCAAGGGACACACCCATGCTCAGCACCAGCTCACATGGATTAGAGGGATTTGTACTGGTATCCAATGTTCAGACCAACTGATACAGCTGGTACAATTAACGAGCTTTAACAATTTTAGCCAAATGAACAACACTAAAAAAAAAAAAAAAAAAAATAGAAAAACCCACGAGCTGCAGGCTCTGCAGGAAACTGTTGTCTTGTAACTGTAGTCTGAGTTTTACTCTCAGACCCATCTTATCTCATCCTGTCCTTGAACACTGAGTGAAGCACCACTGTCTATTGAGAGCGACATGAGGTAGATTTGTAGAGAAGTAAAATGTAAAGACTTTGCACAGTGTGACAGTCAATAGTAAAACTGCTGACACAGAGCACCATGATGCAGCTCTGACTTAGGAGGTAGAGCGAGTTGTGGTCAGTGGTTTGACTACTGGTTCATCCAGTCCACATGTCAAAGTTCCCTTATACAAGCTGTGTGTATGTGGTTAGAAAATAAGTGCTATATAAATGCAGTGTGTTTTTCTATGTGACAGGATGCCTCAACCACCTACTGGAAGTTTATATCCAAAATGTAGGAGACCTCAAATTGACCTAGTGCATCCAGATTCAGCACTGGCTGGAGAGGTGATATCTCATGCAGACAGACAATGTCTCCAGATCAGGACACTTGTTTTACTTTTCTTGACCTGCTGCTACCACAACTGCAGATTAGTAGCTGGAATTGGTTTTACATTAAAATCTAAAATAAACTGCTCTACTGAATCATTTTACTTCTGGAGGCCAGCCTCTCCAGTTTCACAATGTAAGTAACTAAATTCTGTCATTGCAGAGTTTTGCAGAGTCTGGTGTGCTCTGGCACAGGCTTTGTCCTGGTACCCTGAGCAGCATAAAGAGGAAATAGAAAGTAGATGGATAGATCATTTAAATGCAAATTGAATTAATCACTTTGTAAAATGTTTCTAAATGCATTGAGTAAGCAATCGATTATAATGATGAGCCAAAAAGTCTGTAATTACCTCCAGCCTCTGTCCGCCTGCCCACACTATTAATGCCACTTTATGGAGCTGTCTGAGCTGAGCTCCTGCTCATACAGGAGCCCCGCTGTCATTTGACACTGGTGATGTGAGTGAGTGTGAAGAAAGACATGATTGAGGATGCTAAAGAAAAAAAAATCCTCGCTGTCATGTGAGTAAGATGATGTGGGCGGAATATTGAAAGGACTTTTATGCAAAGCAGCAAGTGTCACACTGGAAAGGCTCACGCTCACTCGTCTCTCTGACGCTATAATGATGCATGAAGGGCCCCTTCATGTTTATGACATGATTGTGAGTGATTTATTGGCACCCCATGGTAATTAACATCAGATTATCTTCTCTGGGGAAAGCTGTGAAGTCTCACATCACCACTGCTGATGCTGATGCTACTGTGGCTGGAAGTTCACTGCCGGTAGTTAACAATACAGACAGGAGCACCTGGAGGGCTCCATTAGCACCTCGCCATATGTTAAACAGCAGCAGCAGCTTCCAGTCCCACTGCATCAGCTTACCTCTTCGAACCATTGCCGACCATCACTCAAAGCGGGCGGGCACCATTAAGTTCACAATTTTTTACAGAGAGTTGCCTGCGGTGCCACTGAGTGTGGTGCAAAGACACATCTGTCTCATACAAGGCATTTAGGGTGGTGCTCAACCTGCTAGATTTATTTTTATTAACCTCTGATGGACTGCAACAAAATGAGCAGAGCTTTCTTCTGAGTTGTAGAAGTTTATGTTCATTTTCTTGTCAGTGTCTGAATTTAATAATTAATGTCATTAAATGGCCTCAACAAAACATATGAGGATGGGTACTACTGCGGGCCGAAATTCAGATGCGCTGTTACTCCTGCTGCTGTTTCCAGCATATTAAATCTCATAGACTGTATATCAAGATGGATGACATGAGAGCTCCCACAAAGGGAAGCATCAAAGTCCATGTCAAATAAAGTTGCATAAGGTAGTTCTCACTAAGGGGTCGTTTCAGATCGAGATCTGATCGAGACCAGATCTTTTCAGTGTACAGCAAATAAAAATTAATTGGCCTTGCTGTTCCAATAGTTTTGAGGGGGACTGTATCCTTTATATTTGGTGATTTATTCTTGGTTTTAGGTTAAATAGTCTACTAAACACTGGTGCAAGGATGTGATGAAGATACTCATCATGTCTATATTTATAAAATCTGGGGTGTGCCCCGTTACAAAACAAAGTCAGGGCTCACAAAAAACAGAAATCAATATACATTCTTCCAAACTCACACGCACTATATTAAGTTCAGCAAAACGCAGTGTTGATGCTACATGGCCAACTCCATCCCATAGCAAGCAATAAGTACATAAGTCCATACATACACTGCCTTCAAATGCTCGACACTGTAATCAATAGTCATCCTCCTTGCTATGAAGCAGACCGTAGATGTAATTTGTAACTTGACTTGACTGAGCAAGAAAACCCATATTGTTAGTGCCAAATTCAACATAATTTCAGTATCCATATCAACATAGAATACATACATACATACATACACTGCCTCCTCCAGCCCAGAGGAGGGAACCAATGAACTGCAAACAGGAAACTTGATTAACTTCACAGTTTTTCCAGCACACAAACTCTGATGTGTCCAACTCTTGATGTCTCTACACACCCCAGAGCCGGAGCTGAACGCCACAGTTCTCCTCTCCTGCCGATCCATCAGCCTGGCTCCCTCCCTACCTCCCTCCTTGCCACTTGCTGTGACTTCCCAGCATTCATCACCGGCTGTCCAGCTGCCTAGATCAGTTGCTCAGTCCCACATTATGCAAAATGTCAGCAAGCAAGCGGGTGAGCAAGCAAGTGCAAAGCATCCATCAAAAAATGAAGGGATGGAGAAATCCTGTCCTCCATGAAACTTTCTACTTTCACTGTTTGCCTTAAAGGAAGCAGTGGGCTGACAAGTAGGTCTCTCAATATTTAAGGTAAACTATGGGAAATGTAAAAAAGCTTTGGAGCATTTGATTCATTATTCAGCCATCGCCTATTCTCTCTCTCTCTCTTTCTCTCTCTCCTACTGTGTATGAGAGATAACAGCTCGGCTCCACGCTTTAATTCTTTTGCATCGCAGATTAGAAAAAAAAGAAAACAATCGTGGAATATATGATGCCATAATTTCTCATTCTCTCGCTTTCCTCGTTTGCGTCGTCCTCCTTTTTGATAAAACTGACTCTGCGACAGTGAATAAGGCCCCGGCATATCCTGTTCACCATCGTTCTGATGTGAAGTCGTTCTGTTCTGCTTTTCTCTTCCACTCTGGCTCTCTGTAACTTTTCATTTTCTTGACATTTACAGTGAAAGCAAGATGGTGAAGGCGGAAGATTGTTAAGTTTTCACCCCAAAGCTCCTCTCAGAGAAACGAGCCCTGGAGCTTGAGCTGCTGCCGCTTTGATAGCAACTAAAATAAAACATGAAGAAGAAGAAAAAGTACTGAGGATGCTGGAATTGCCCTAACCTCCTTATCACCATCATCATCATCATTATGAATATGGTATACGACTCATCTGCTTCTCCTTTTTCCCTCTTTTCTCTCTGTTCTTGGGGATATATGGAGGCGCATGGAGCTGAAAAGGCAAAATAAAATTAAAAAGAAATCTCTCTCGTGCTCGCAATCCAACGCATAATTGGCTTCCCGGATTGACTTCAACCACTGGGGGGAAATCTCTGACAAAACCATACATAAATAAATCCATTTTCTTGTGTTTTCTGTTTCCCTGGCTCCCTCCAGAAAAGGGCCTCGTTATATATGGAAATGAGATTCTCCTCCTCTCTCAATCTCTCCCCTCCCTCCTCCAAGCCAAACGCCTTATTGGCTTCCACCCATGAAAATGCAGGCCAGAACTGAGGATCCATTTACAAAGGATATACTATAAGGCCGGGATAGAGGCCAAAGAGAACGCATCCAAGAAAGTGATTGAAGGAAAGAAATCGGATTCAAATCACTGTGAAGAAGAATGTGTGTGTGTGTGTGTGTAGATCTTTTGACTGGCAGAAGAGGGTGTGTGAGACTTGATAGACAGAGAGAGATGGAGCGCATCTTAGCAAACACATTCTGAATGTATCAGGCTCTCATGTATGTAAACTCAGAGCACACTAACCTGGTTTTGTCACACTGAGTGTCTATATGCACATGTCTTTCCTCAATTGGAGATTAACAGACCAGTAGGGTCTGGTGGTGAATTCACATTTCAATCCGATTCACATTTCAATCTGATGGGTTGGCGTGGATACATGAGATGTTTTGAATCACATTCGTCCTATAATGGGATTGAAGTGGTAAAATGTAAACATAGTCACTGTTAAAAGATAAGAAAAGAATGTTCATTCTTAGCATCAAATGTTCAGTGCCTCTGCCTCTTCCTCTCAGCAAGGCGCTGAGGCCTGAACCATCCCACTGAAACTCAGTGAACTGCTTCTCTTCATCTTCACAGGGACCTTGAGCAGCTAAAGTCCAGCAGAAGGACGGACACCTTCACAGGAACCAAACAGGTCGCAGCTGCTTCCCTAATTAGCAGCAAGCAGCGGGCTCTGGCAACACAGTGTCCTCCATCGCGCCGCACAGAGGGAGGAGTCCCGGTGGGTCGGCGTCGTCCTGAGCTCAGGATGAGGACGCCGCGTGCGGCTGGGCCCCCTCAGAGAGCCACCAGCTACTGGGTGTAGGAACAAGCAGACGTGCAGTCCTTTTTAAGGTTAGTGACTCTGCTGGTGACACGCTGATGACAAGGACAATTTACCGCATGGCTGCATCTCCTTGTGTTTGAGCAGACTGAAAACGCACACACACACAAACACACACACACACGTCACACAAACTGTGTAAATTAAGTTTAATAAGAGAAGATGAAACTTTGTGATCCCTGCGGGGAAATTATGAGGTCGCGGCAGCAGAGTGGAAGAGAATATAGAAAAAATAGGATAAAAAAAATAAGAACAGAATAACCTGGAATAATTAACGGACACGGCTGGGGGACGCTACGGGGGACAATTGCAAATTCATATGATCAACAATCAAATCTAAAGCACTTAATCAATCTGTAGTTTCAGGTGGGACATTTTTGAATCTTCTGCAGAGTTTGAAGCGTCTGGTTGTTATTTCCTTTGGTTTTTCTATAAAATGTCAGAAAATCATGTTTTCAGAGTTCAATGCATCACACTGATATTCTCACGTTCAAAAGTCAAAATGAAATCACAAAAAGCAGTAGATTTTTACATTTTAGAGGCTGAAACCTGCATAAGTTAGACATTTTTTAACAAAAAATATCAAAAACTTAGTAACTTCACCATATGATCTCCTCTATAAAGAACGCTTTTCTGCATGTATTGCTTCATTTGCACTTGGGCATCTTTTTAAATTTATTTTTAAATATTATGCATCCTGCACAGATGGGTGCTGTGAGAGTGTGTGTCTTGATGTTGATGAAGGAATGTGAGTTATTGTTAGGTCACATAATGGCTTTATGAATTATTTGTAATTTTATTTTATTTTTTTTTCTTTATTAATTAAAACAGAAATTATTTCGTTTTTATTTTTTTATTCCTAACTTTATTTATTTATATTTTTTGTTTAAGTGAAAAAAACAAAGAAAAGCCTCCAGACCTAAACCCAGTCAGCAGGGGTCAGAGGTCAACAGGAAATGGACAGGAAGTGGACCATGGAGGATTGTGCTGGTGTCTGACTGTTATAACTAGAGCAGAAGAAGATTGCCCCTCTGGACAGTACTTCATGTTCCTCCATTACACACACACACACACACACACACACACACACACACACACACACACACACACACACACACACACACACACACACCATCAAAGCCAAGTCATCTCAGTCATATCCCCAAACCTTTTCCAGTCTCTTAGTTACACAACACAAAAACACACATTTAAATACACAGTCAAGTGTTTCTACATGCACGGGCGCACTCACACTCATGAACATATCCCGAAACCATCTAGACATGCACACACACATAGTGACGTGATGTGATGTGAAGGCTGGCCTGTCTGTTTGTGTGCCGTTTGCAGTCCGTCAGAGTTTCTCTCTCAGTTTTCCCTCCTACCCCCACCACCATGTCCTTCAACAATGCCCAAAAAATATGTTTAAGATTATAGAACATCAGTGATAACACACACGCATACATGGAAGTCGTCTAATGAAAACAATTCAGACAGGAAGCTGCTTCCTCTCCTCCACATTTTACTTGCGCCTTGCTTCACCTGAGCCTTATCTACAGCCAGCTAGACTGTGTGTCAGAGGAAGTGTCATGACTTTGTGTGTGTGTGTTCAGCATTACAAACTTCATAAATGACAATTTGCCCTCAAACTATGTGCATATAAGCGTGCATATGGCTGTGTATGTGACTTTGTGAGTGTTTATGGGTGTGTGTGTGTGTGTGTGTGTGTGTGTGTGTGTGCTCTGCATTAGAAGCACTAGCAGCACCGCTGACCCATGTTCGCCTCAGTGTGTTTTTATCTCTGCCTGTGTGACCCGAATTGTAAATACAGCATCCTCTGCTAAGCTGTGTGTTTTACTCTCTCTCTCTCTCTCTCTCTCTCTCTCTCTCTCTCTCTCTCTCTCTGTGTGCTGTGAATTATGAGCAGCAGCCTCAACCTGACCTGATCCGTGTATGGGCTTATGACTTTGTATCTTGCATATCAATGTGTGAGTTATCTAGAATAATGTGTGTGAGTGTATGTGTGTAAGCCATGCCATGAGGTTAATTGAGGGGAGGGCCTCTAAACCGTTGCCCAGGGAGACGCTCTTCCAGCCATCACCTTCTTGGTTATTCAGCACCATGTGTCGACCAAACAAACTAACACTAAGCTCCAGGATGGAGGTGTGTGTGGAGGGAGCTGCTGTGGGTTGTCGTACCCCCCATCGGAGGCTCCTGGCCGGGCGCGGGCCCCTCACTCCCCCGACCTGCTGCAGCTCAGACAACAGGCTAATCCTTACAGCACACAGAGGAGCCACTAATGGGAGAGGATTAACCCGACAAATACACCCACTCCCTCTGCTCCTGCTCCTGCTCCTGCTCCTCCTGTTCCTGCTCTCCCTCCTCCACCACCACATCTCCTCTTCTGGTCCTCATTATCTTCCTTGGGTTTAATCCTCTTCCCCTACTCTTCTGCTTAGCTCTGCCGCTAACTTCCACTCTACTGTTGCCACTCCAGTGCTCCTCCTCATCTTCTCTGTTTTTTAATTATCTATCTCTTTGCTTCTCCTCATCGTCAACACTGCTCCTCTTCTTCACATTTCATTCTCCTCTTCATCATTCTTCATCCTTTTTTGTTCCACCTTCTCACAACTGCTCACTCACTCCCTACTTTTCATCGCTTTCTCCTCTTCTTCTTTATCTCCTTCTCCTCCACTGCCTTTATATATTCCCTCTGTGGCTGCCTCTTTGCCTCCTTCCTCCTTCCTCTCTGCATCCACCACTTCTCCGCTCCCTTTCTTCCCTTCACAGTCTTCATTCCACATCTTTTCCTCCGTTCATCTTCTAGTTCTGTACTGGCAAGCCATCCATAATCTGAGTTTGTCCTCTTAACTCTGGTTGCTTTGTTTACCTTTGTTCTGTTAATGAAAAAAGGAACAATAAAATATAATAAAAAATTAAGTATGATACTTTTACTTCCGATGTCAATTATTTAACAAGGTTGGAGTCGATGACTGTGTCGCTGCTCCTTGCTTCCCCGTCCCTGCTTATAGTGCCCTCACCTCACAGGACGCTGCACACTCCTACATTAAAATAAACATGTAAACAAATACATCATGTCAATAAGTTTGTTTATCCTCCTCCTCCTTTTTTTGTCTTCCACTTCCACTCCTTTCATCATTTTTGAATCTCACCATTTCTTCCTTCTCTCCTTCCTCCTTTTCCTTTTGTCTCCTCCCCAATTTACACATCTCCTTACGTTAATGAAAGGCAGAGCTGACAGGAGAGAGGAGAGGAAGAAGAGAAGTGACCAGTGACAATCAGAAGGAGGAGGATGGTGAACAACAACCATTCATCTGACTTCCACCTCTCCCCTCATCCTCCATCTCAAAACCACAACTTACATTCTCCTCCATCTCTCCTGCTACTCTGCTGCTTTAAGTCAATCATTCCTTTCCCTCTTTTTTTTAAATCGGTTTCTACTCATCCTCTCCTTTCCTCCTCTTCTTCCCTTCTTTTATGACCTATTCTTTCTTCTTTCCTCCTTCTGTCTTCATCCTAAAGATCCATTAGCTCATTATCCAACTTTATCCATTCTTTTTTACTCCTCATTTGCATTTTGCTTTTCCCCTTCTCTTCTCCATCTTCTCTCACACATCCTTCTATTATTGCTCTTACACCATCCTTTTCCCATGATTTTCCTGTTCTCTTCATCTTCCACACGTTTTAATGTCCGTCTCATTTTTTCTCTGACTTCAGGTGACTGTTGAGTTGATACAAGGGCTGTAAGTCAGCAGGCTGGAAAGAGCTTTAGTGTATGTGTGTGTGTCTGTGTGTGTGTGTAGGGAGTGGATTATCCAGGTTCCAGGACTCGGTGCTCGCTGGCAGCCAAGCAGAAAGCTTTAATGAGAAGTCACTGTTTACTGAGGACAGAGTGGGACACACACACACACACACACACAACTTAGAGACTTATATGGAGTCACAGACACACAAATACACACATGCAATTATACACTCTCTTACTTGTAAACCCCCACACACACTAACCAGTGCTGTAATGGGATTTGGAAGGTTTTCTCTATAAACCAGTCTGTCCTCTGTCCTCTCATTAAGGGGGACAGTCCAGACCTGAACATGCACACACACACACACACACACACACACACACACTGCTGACTCTACAGTGCTGCAGACTTCTGGGCTCACTACTAATTATCTGGAATCCCTGTATCTTTGTCTGTTGTTGGTTTGCTTTGTGTTTCTGTTTGTCTTAGTGTGTACATGGTTGTACACAAGTTGTGTGTGTGTGTGTGTGTGTGTGTGTGTGTGTGTGTGTGTGTGTGTGTGTTGCCTTGGTGCTAACAGTAACAATCTGGTTGAGTTTTGGATGAGGGCAGTACAAGACAACTTTACAGTCCAAATGGTTTTTCATCCAAAAATATCTTCCGGATGTTTTTTTTCTTGTTGTCAAAAATACGATCATCTAGTTATTTCAATTTAGATCAGTTCGCTTGATTCTGTGTTGCCGTTCAAGTGCAGGGGTAATGGCTCCATCCTGATTTTGGGTGAAAATGTCCTGAACAGCAAGTCTGCACATTGCTGGCTGGCTGGCACATCATTACCCACATTTTCTGCCCATCCTCACCATCTCTGTCCAATATGGACACAAATTAAGCCAAAGTAATTTGTTATAGTGATAGAATCAAACAAGACATACAGGGGAACTAATGAACCAAACCAATGTTGCAGCAAAGCATAAGTAACAGACATGTCAGCCCACCTATTCCTCCGTGTCACTGTCAGACAAAGCACTCGACTTTTTCACAGGAGACCTGGAGTCGCATCCTGTCTGTTGTTATGGACTCTCGCCAGGAAATTCAAGGCTGGCTGTCCCACAGGACAGAGGGGTTCTGTCTAGGGTTAGGATTAAACTATAATGTAGTTACAGTTCGCTGCCATGTTGTTATCTCGTTACTGAGCTTTAGAGGGGGTGATGCACAAATTTGTAACCACAAAAACAAAGTGAAAAGTTATAGGAGGAGATAAAGCATTCCATTATGACACCCTCAAAAACAGAAAGTTAGACATTTACTAATCTCTGCAGTCAGACTTTATGGCGAGACTGAACAATATGTGTAAGATTATTTTCAAGACTACTCCTTGTTTTAATCCACTTGTCTTCTGAATATGACACCAGCAAGCCAACGTGAGTTGAGAAAATCTCCATCTGAGATCCATCAGATTATTATGACTAGATCCTTTGCCAGTTGCCATAGCACTTAGTTGTATGTGCTGTATATGCAGTTATGGGATGCCGCCAGTCCATGCTACATAATGGAGTAGATGGTGAACACAGACAGTCGGATATTAAGCTGAATAAAATCAAATTTGAGATCAGTTTATTGAGTGATAAACTTCTTCATTGCTGAAAATGTGACGAAAAATATCTGTCTCAGCAGATGGTAGGGGGGCTTGTCCCTGCGTTCCTCCTGGCCGCCACCTTCCCCTCTCAGCTGCACAACGCTCTCTGGGTAGCCATGTTTCCTTTACATGGTCCATTTTCTACAGCCGGTTGGAGCTCAGTGAGCCTGCATGTGGTTAATAAACTCTGTGTTCTGGGTTATTTTCAGACTCAGGCTCCGCATTGTGAAGAATAGCAGAGCAGAGCTACACATCCAGACACCACAGTCGGTGCCCAACTGCTCATTTCTGATTCACTAGTAAACACACACAGAACATTTATCTGAGAACATTTCAATTAGGTTTTATAAAGGTCTTCGGGAATAAAAAGCAGCAGGAATTAAGTTTTTTATCTAAATAATCATGAGTTCACATCCCAATCATCGTAAGGCTTTTTACATCCCTCAGGACGTTTCTTCTTGACAGATGACCGGTTCAAAACTTCCAACTGTTGTCAAGAAATATTAAGCTATACAAAACAGAGAGATCACAGTGTATGTCTCTAGAGCCAGACTATGATGGCAGGAATGAGAGCAACCAGACCCCTAATCTGGCACATGAAACAGCACCAAACCTGAAGGTGCTACGTTGTTCTGAGTGAGGCCATTCCCTACATACAGTCCGTAGTATGGTCTTCACATTGAGTATCACTAACAGCTCTTAGTTTGGTGTCTGCCTTAGAAGCAATGTGACCCAACCATGGACCAGTCATCTGGACAGTACAGGACAATACAAATCCCAGGATCATGGAGATGCCCAAACTTAAGAATGTCAGAGGGAGCTCAGAGCAGGTGTGTCATTTCATTTTATCGAAAGGACCTAGTTTGGGAGGTTGGGGCCTTGTGGGTGCCTGCTGGACGTTTCTAGGCTTGTCTGACACCTCAGGGTAGATTCAGAACACCCTGGAGAGATTTTACACCTCATCTAACCTGGGAACACCCGAGGGTTCTCTAGGAGGAGCTGGAAAATTTGTACCTGCTGCTGCCATGAGCTGGATAAGAGGCACAATATGGATGGAGGAGTGACTGCGCTCCTTTATAATTGACTCACACACACACACACACACACACACACACACACACACACACACACACACACAAAAAAAAAAAAAAAGCATTGAACACAGAGGTACAGGTAGATGGATGACTGCTTCTGCGCATATTCACTTTTTTATCTTTTCCTGCAAGTACAGACAAGAATGTGGTCAATCAACATGGTCTCTGGACCCCCACCCACCCACCCCTCTCTCTCTCTCTCTCTCTCTCACTCTCTCTTTCTCTCTCTCCTGTCCAGAGATTTGGATGGTGATTAGCAAAGGGATTCTGGGACTCTGGCCTCAGTTTTCATTAACAGCCATAAACACAGTTCTCCTGCACCACTGAGACCGACCGCAGGCTCAGTGTGTGTGTCTGCGTGTGTGTGTCTACATCTGGGTGAGCTTTGATGACAAGAGTGTGTGTGTGCGTGAGAGAGAGAGAGGTGTTGTTTATCATGGCAGTAATTAAGCCCGCTGTTCGGCTTTAATTAAAATATAACAGCAGCACTAAGTATGGACTGGTTTTCACACACACACACACACACACACACACACACACACACACAATGAAAAACACTCATCTTCAGCTTTCTGTTTACTACAAAATAATGTAAAAACTGTAACATCACAATGATTCATGTTTGTCTGGAAACACAGAGCTCAGTAATGAAAAACACTGAGACCAGAACAGTAACTGTCTATTATACTTAACATTTTACAGTGAAACTATAAAGTATTGATATGTTACATTGTGCCTGTTCCTGTTCTGTGAGGTATGTTGTAATTAATGAAAGTTAGGAGAGCAGCTTTCAGGAAATTACTCTGTTTCCATGGTAACACCTGCAAAAAATGAAAATGATTTGAGAGTCAGACAGTCCAAACTCAGGCTGTCACTGTGTCTGTATTTCAGTTTTTGATTAATAAGGCCAAAGGAATAAAATAATAATGAGAATCTTAACAATGCTATAAGTCAAATTCTACATTAGCTCTTTTTTTGGCAGATGAGTTACAGTTGAACTACTAACACCTGTGAAACAGATGGTAACTGAGCCACAGCAGAAAAAATGTAAGAGGTGATTGGTCATTCACATGATATTATTATATGCATGTAGTTAAAATGATATGAATATTTAACTGTTCAAATAACATAATTACATTAAGAATAATAATTACATACAAAATTATATATATATATATATATATCACAACAATAATAAAACCAATATAGTATAGTATATGATATGATATAAAAAAATATGATGTAGTCATTTTTTAATTATTTGATAAATCTCTTCATTTGGTCTTCTAAAACAGAGAAACCAACCCAGCATTATTTCTAATTCCAGCACTCATTTATTGTAATAAAAAACCTCTGGATACAAAGTACATTCACAGGTACAGCAGCAGGTCACTACGCTGCTTCTGTTTGATTCCTACAGCAAGCCCATAGATTACAAATATTCAATCTTATGCACCGTTTTTTACAGCTTTATATCCGTAAACATACTATTGGAATTCAGAAAAAACGTCACTTATATTACAAAAAGAAAAAGAAATTCCAGGCTTTTCAATCATCATTTACTGGTCTGTTACTAAGATGTCGCACTAACTGAGCGGCCGAGGCTGAGACACAGTCTATATACTGGAAGATAGGAGGAAGTCAGAGATCCAACTGACTGGCTGAAATGTCTATCAGTCCATCAGTCTGAATCTAAATTTTTAAAGATTTGATTGACAGAATGATGGAGAATTTTACTCTGTAACAAAGTAAACAAAATAAGATATTTTAACTTTAGAAAGTAAAAACCTTTGCTGAGAGGAAGAAGAGGAGGGATGATGAGTTAAATTATAGCAGCAGAATTTAGATAGATAGATAGATAGATAGATAGATAGATAGATAGATAGATAGATAGATAGATAGATAGATAGATAGATAGATAGATAGATAGATAGATAGATAGATAGACAGATAGAGGGTTATTTACATCATTCCTCCATAATGAATTAATATATGCAGGTATTTCTATTGAATTTACTATTTATGTAACAGTTTTTAGAAGTTATCATTATAATAATGTTATACGATATAATGTGTTGACCTCAGAGTAAAAACTGGAAGCAGCAGAAACTTTTACCTCCTTCATTGAAATGTTTCCTTCTGAAGTTGAATGTTTGGAGGTGATGTTTTGCAGTGGTTTGCCGTAAATTTGTGTGGTTCAGAAAAGGAAGTGTAACGCTGTGGTGTAGATCCACTGTAGAACCTGCACGTGTTTTTAACCTTTTCATCAATGTACCAGGAAATAGACCAACCTGTTGTGTTGAGATTTGTCTAATCAGGTGGGGATCTTATTCTGATCCGTTGGATATATGTTAGAATTTTTGTAAAAAATGTTTGTAAAAAAACTATGAACTGTATGCATTTATGCTAACAGCAGTATGAAGTAGGTTTACTACTCGTCAGACAAGCTGCAGTCAAACAAGCCTGAACTGCAATAATTTACCAGGGAAGTACAAGATGATTGAAACCACTGAAATACCTCAGTTGAGATTAGTATTTTATTGGAGGTCTACAGGTTGACCAATACTAAAATATAAAGCACTACACACAGGGGGTTTGTTTATTATTATTAAGATTTCTGCCCTCTCTTGGAAGTCTTTGTCATAGCAACACTCTTTACTTCTGCAGACACATCTATGCGTGTGTCATGTGTGAGTCTATTTCCCATTTTGAAAAAGCTATGCTAGCAGTTTCTCTCTGCTTCCAGTCTTTGTGCTAAGCTAGGTTAGACAGGTGCTGCATCAGCATTTCTACACCAAACACAAAACAAGTCACTGATTTCCATCTGACTCAGGCAATCAAGGGGATTTGCCACAAATGTTGGACTTAACTGCGACCAACCGTCCCAGTCATGTAAGGGAAGAATGATTGAGTGGTGACAATGGAGAACCAGACAAATGTTTCCATAACAACAGCTCCAAACAAGAGTCTCTATTGTCCATTGAGAGGAGGCGAGTTGGCTGATTATCTGCCATTCACTGCGTCCTCCAAACCCTGACTGTCAATCATCAATACAGGCACCAGGGCTAAAAAGAAAAAAAATACAGTTTGACAAGGTGATTGACTTTCCTACAAAATCTGACCCTGGGAAAACAAAATGGAACTACAGAAATAAAACAATGCTGCAAAAACAACAACAACAAAAAATGAACAGATGGAGAGTTGATAATCCACTGTTATTGTGACGAGTCCACTTAGGCTTCAGTTACATCCACACAGAGAACAGAGAAGTGTTGACAAAAAGTACAAATCCACCTTCTGAAAACTGGACTAACAAGGACGTGTGGGGGGAAAAACTCTTCGTTATTCAGGACGATTCTCCAACCAAAAAATGTTTTTTTCTTTCGACTGCTTTTCTCATTCAGTTTTCATCAACAGGAACTTCCACCAAGAATGTGAAGTGTTAAACAAAAAACAAAAAGAATGAGAGAAATGCAGTTCACAACCACAGGAGGGAAGAGTAAAAAAAAAAACTGCTTTCTTTTAGCAAATTGGAAGAGAAAAAAGATGCGTCTTTGTGTCTTTAGTTTTGTCTTAAGGCAGTCTGTTTTGTCCGGCCCCTCTCTCCGGCTCGGCGCTCGACGACGCTCCACCTACAAGAGGATAGATACGAACGTCTTACACCTTCAGGTAACGCAGCGCAGAAAAAACACATTCCATGCAAAATGTCTCATCACTGAGATTAAAAAAAAAGTCAAAAAGTGTGAAGATTAATTAAAAACTGGCTGGAGGAAAAAATAATGCTTAAAAAATTAGCTAATTAAAAAATGCAGGGGCAGTTTGCAAAGTCACAATAACGCAAAAAATTAAAAAAAAAAAAATCATCACACGGTTAAATGCAGGAATTACGAATTTGATAATATTTTAGTTGATAATAGAAAATTAAACAGCTGATAAAAATAGTTCTGAGGTCAGATTTCTTGTACAACTGACAATGATTTGGATGCAAAACACTGAAATATGCACTAAAAATCATGATCTTAGAAGAGAAAATATCATATCATGGGAAAAGCTCTAACTTACTCCCTTTGTGCAGTTTATTAAAACAGTTAAGCTGAATATTAAATTAGTAACTTGATTGATCTTAAGATGGCTGACTAATGCCTACTGCCATCCATTTTACAAAAACAAATGCAAAAAAGCCAGAGTCTGTGCCTAGTGAACAGGAAAAATCCAAAATCAATGACAATCAATGTCATCTCATTTCAGGTTTTATACAGTCAAATAACTAATAACCAAACAACCATCAATGAGAAAAAATGTATTAAGACCATGTCCTACAACGCCACCAGAGGGCAATCAAGGTGCTTTGCTTTGTCCTTTTGGTAGCTGTCACGACATCCAACTTTTTACAGTCATTAATCAGCAGCAACTCATGGTTCAGTTGAACAGTGCCTCAAATTCAGTCAGAGCGTTCCTTCACCTTACAAAACTTGGTATAATTTGAGTTTTTTTTTATCAGTTACTTCTCACAGACAAATCTGTCTCTTTACAGACACACGGTTCCTTATTTGCATTTTACTGTATTTGTATCTGGGGTTTGCATGTTCATGCTCCTTTCATACAGCCAAGGGTGACAAGGAAGACTTGACCACTGCTAACAGTTGACTCCATGTAGTATGCTATGTATGCTTCCATAGTGACCATACTTGGACAGAGTACACAGTCTCAAATCGTCATCACAACAACTTCTTTTTCTACTTTTTTTTTTTTTTTTTTTAATGGTGAATTGTCACTGGACAGAATTTTAATCGCTGATTTGGACCGTGATCATCTCCCACCAAGATATTTGCTTACGAGTACTGATGTTTGCTTGTGTGGCCCCATGTTTCATTCAAGGTAGTGATTACGACAGGACTTTGTCATTTCAAACAGTGTCTGAGGTTTAGGGTCTAGACTTTAGTGGCAAACAAAGTAATTATTCACAAAGCAAGACACTAGACAGTCACTGAATTTGAGGACAAAAGAAGACCAAATGTTTAAATAAATGTTGTGTAAATGAAATGCTATTGATCTGGGACAGTTTTGGTATTATGAGGTTTCAACACAGGTTCAGAATGAATCTAAAGTGGATTTTAGACATGTGACAAGGGCACATAAAGCCTGAGCAGTCACATATATATCTATATAAATAATGCGGGAAATAAAACTTGTGGTTCTACCTGGATGGATTTTAACAATCTGTTATAATCTGATAAAACTGCCACTGCTATTAATACTGTAATTTAATCCTCAGAAGAGACCAGCGTTACTGTGACAGAGACATTTACAATGACCTTTAAGTTATGAATCAAGTTGTACTGTTGGCCTGAAGGTACACACACACACACACACACACACACACAGTGGCTGCAGTGTGTTGTGACCTTGCATTAGTTCATTTTCAGTGTGTGTGTGTGTGTGTGTGTGTGTGTGTGTGTGTGCTCGGTTGCATTTTAACTCTGGGAAAAGTGGGACATCTAATGTAGAAAGACACACACACACACACACACACACATACACACGCACAGTCAGAGGTGGTGCAGCAGTTTTGAGGGATTATAGTCCTTTTCTAATCCCTTCCTTCCTTCTTTTTTCCATCTCTTTCTTTTCCTCTTCAACATCTCTTGCCACTTCTCTTCTTTCTGTCTTTCTCTCCCCACCGCACCTCTACCTTCCTTCTACCTGCCTCCCTCCCTCCCATTGTGGCAGCATCTGTTCATAATGAAACACACAGTTGGATGTCGTCCTCGTTTAGCGCCTCCTCCACGCTACCTGCTCCAGAGGTTACCTCCCGCCAGGCGCGTTTGTTAGACATCATCAGCACCTCCCTGCGACCTTCCCTCCCTCCCTCTCTGCTCCCCCTTCCTCCTTCCTGCCACCACCTTCTCCTCCCCCTCCTCCTCCAGGTGTCATTGATGTGGGAAATGGGTCACAACAGTGCAACAGAATCAAAAGTAACATGAAGCTCAGGGGTTGAAAAATGTGACGACTGATGTTTGGAGCATTTGCAAGATCTGACCATAGAGTCTACAATCTTCTGACCTGACAGATGCAGAAGGTGTAGAAGGTGAAGATTGTGCCCCCACCCTGTCATGGATCTGTAAATAGGACTGCTAATGTGGAAAAGGCAGAAATAAGTTTATCAAGTTTTATGTTTTTTTTTTTTTATACCTATGAGTTTTTATTGAATGTTATTTAACCACAGTGTCTATTTCTATTTTCAACAATCTTTTCAGTTAAGGAAGATGTTATATTCATGTCAAAGTCTGTATTTTTTCTGACCAGTATTAATTCTGAGGTTCTAGGGGAAGCTTTACACAATTCAGTGTTTTTTTTTTTGTCTTTATCTCCCAATGTCTATTATTCACCTGCTTAGCTCAGACTCTCACTGAAACAGGAGACATTAGTTCAGGCCTTCAAAAGGTCTTCTTTCCATTTGAATATCCAATCATCCAGAGGGCCAACAAGCACCACCATCTTGCACATTTGGAGTGAGACTGTGCAGTGGTGATCAGGAAGTGCCACGCTATTAATACACCCACCTGAGCAACCCCTAAATAAAGCAAACTTGTCAGACCTTTTTTTTCTGACAAATACCAAAAAAAAAAAAAAGAAAATGCTGCAAAAGTTCCAAACCACATTCACAACCAATCCAAAGTTACCACAAACATGTCAGGCTGCAATCCAGTGTATCCCCATCTGATAAAATCACGAGGAAATAACAGAGACTGAGTCTTGGGTTTGAATATTTAGTGAAAGGAAAACTTTATATGAAAAAAGGTTCAGGAGATTGAAATATATTCATGAAAAAATAAAGCTTCCCTGAGCCTGAGAGGCTCATTCACACGTATTTGTGATAAAATATTCTAAATCAAGGTTTGCTTTTCTGTATCTGAAGGAGATGTGGGAACCCAGTTGGTAATGGAACCTTGAGTTTAGAAGAACTCACATCTTTGAGGACTTTTATTGTCTTTTTCTACAGTCAATTTTATCACTGGACAGAACAAAATTACTTAATTGGTGATCATTTAGTTATTTGCTACTTGAGAGGATGTTATGGTTAGGGTTTGTGTAAAGTTGGTATTGATGACACTAAAATTAGAGTGAGTATGGAAGGTATATCACAGCAGGAGAGAATAGTGTTGCTGGTACTATGGAAGCATCCCCTTAACACTTCCTCTGATCTCCAGGGAAACACGGGGAGTAGCTCCAAGGCATCATTTGCAATTATTCACTCCATGTGTCTTTAGGCAGATGACATAAACAAAGCATTGATTGAACCTAACCCCCCATTCCCAAATCATCAGTGTGTGGAATGATCCACTCCACCTAGCTCAGTTGCTTCTAGAAGATTCATTGAAATGAACTTGAAATGAGACATATACAATCAATATGAGCAAATCAGTTCAACTTCTGAATGATCTGTGTATATGTGTGAGGAAGTGGCTAGAGTTGCACAACTCCTTCTGGACTAGAGCAGGGTTAAACATGATTTGACATGGCCCTGGGAAATAAAGATGGACTGTAAAATGAGTAAAATGAGAAAGCAAGATAATTCAAACACATCTTGCTTGGGCCACATGTCAAAGCACAGTTGACTGACTTACAGCAAGTTGATTTGTTTTCCAAAACATTTTCCTTCCAGTGATTAAAAAAAAGCACTTGTCTTCAGTTTTTTGCATTGTAATTCTAAAGAAAGAAGAAATGCTTGGTTTATAAAATGAATTCAGCAATCAAACTAAATTAAAGTGGGAGAATAAATAAACACCAGTGTTCAGGTCCTAGAAAAAGGTCATAGAGGTTTAAATCTGTTCAAAAACAAAGGCAAGAATTTCTGTATCAGCTCTCACAAATCTTCAAACCATCCTACATTCAAACCTTGACTAAAGCTTGTTCAACAGTGCCTCTAATGTGTTTGTTCTCTTTAACTTTGGTATATTATCCAGAAGGACAGAGGACCATCTTCTGCTCAAGAGGACTGGATACAAGTAGAAAGATGATTTGGAGGAAGCTCAGAAAGGCTGAATGTTTTTGTTGTTCTGGTCCTGGTTCTGGCCCTCCCAAAAATGTATGATAAATGCGTTTCTTATCAAAGATGTGCCATCACATCCACATTTCTCCCCCTTCTCTTTACTCTCTAAAATATATTGAATAACATGTAAATACTACCCTACACAGCTTTAATAAAGGCTGTGAATATGATAAATATGTGTATCTCCTTCAAGGATGCGTCACAATTATTGTTTAGCTTATTTGTATGCAGCTGGAACTCACTGCTGTTTGCCCCTCGATTTTTTCATTTTGTTTTCTTTTGCTTATCAAGGCAAAGTTCCCAGCTCTCAGCTGAGAAGGTTGGAGGTTAGCATGGAGCCGAGAGGGAGAGGCAGCGGTTCACTTAGCAAACAATGACACAACAAAGACGACTTGCGGCCAGTTGAGACATTAGCTCCAGGGGGAGTAGAGTGAGGGTGAAACAGAAAGTATGTTTTTCTTTTTAGGTTTGCATTTGTGTGTTTATAGTTTCAAATGGGAACAGGGTTGAGAGGATTGATACCGATCTTGTATGTGTCAGTTTACAGTACTGCTTAGGTTAACATACAACTGTGTACAAGGGTAAACAGCCAACTGGGCTCCAGAAGTTACAAAATCTGCCTATGTGTTTAACCTATGTATTTAACTCCTACTCCGTTAATCACCTCTCTCAGAGTAAAGAACTGAATTTTAGTTTATTGAAATCGATGGCTCCTGGTTGCCTCCAGGTTTTCCAGGGCACATCCAAGTGGTAGGAGAACTTGGCTGGACCCAGAACATGTTGGGGAGGTTATATAACTCATCTAGACTGGGAACGCCTTGGGATCCCCAAGGAGGATCCCCAAGCATTACTCGGAAGAGGGACAGTCACATGGACTACATTATTTTACCATTGGACAGAACCAGTCTATGCTTTTCCAGCCTTGGTGCTATGATGAGTCTTCTAGTTCTTGTTTCAAAGGTAAGATACACATACAAAAGGATTATAGGTTAATCTTATTCTTGAGCCTTTTTATATACTGAAAGTAATGAAACTCCTCAACAGAGCAGCATAAATGCACCACAGGGATGTTTTCCAACCTTTGTTCTATTCTATTTTTGGAGCCTCCTCAGTTTAGAGGGGCCCTCCAATCAGAGAACTGGGGTCATCATGAAACAATAATTCTAAATGCCACTTAAAAAACAAATCTGACAGTATAGCAAAATTCAGATGAAAGAAACCTATTAACAATATTGTTATAAAATTAAAGTTCCTACAAAATATCAGACTCTTCATTTTTTATTTAAAGCAAGAAAAACTTTTTATAATTTTATAATTTATAATATAATTTTTATAATAATGTAACAAGATGCAAAGTGATTAAAGTAAGACTTAGATCAATTTTGACTTTTGGGGTTATTTGTCTTCCACAGAATGTCTTCTTTGTTTATTTCACTTTGATTATTTGTGTTTGTAGTTTTCAAATAAATTACACTGAACAAAAATATAAATACAACACTTTTCTTTTTGCTCCCATTTTTCATGAGCTGAACTTAAAGATCTAAAACATTTTCTATGTACACATTTTAGAGGGTCCTTTTATTGTGGCCAGCCTAGGGAACACCTGTGCTATAATCATGCTGTCTAACCAGCATCTTGATATGCCACACCTGTGAGGTGGATGGATCATCTCAGCAAAGTAGAAGTGCTCACTAACACACACTAACACAGACTCTGTCAGATTTGTGAAAAACATTTGACAGAAATAGACCTTTTGTGTACATAGAAAATGCTTTAGAACTTTGAGCTGAGCTCATGAAAAATGGTAGCAAAAACAAAAATCGCGCATTTATATTTTTGCTCAATGTACACTTACAGTTACACTGCTGTTATTATTCTCATGGTGTACCCATTTGCTTTTTATTGTATATTGTCTTTGCAAATAGTAATTTATGAAAGGCATGTCTAGAACTTCATATCTTTTAAAGGCTGTTAATTTTTTTTCTTTCTTCTTTTTTCTTACTTTTTTGCCAAAATCACTGCACTTCAGCATCACTTATTTGATATTCACCTGCCTATATTCAGAAGGATTTTACAGAGATGTTATATTATTTACACCTTGATGCATAGAACAGTTTATTTCCATATGATGTGGAGAAATAGATTAGAATAGAATAGCTGTTGTCAGTATTTACTGATATTTGGATTGGTTAAAAGGAGATATCCAGGATCCTCTCTGTAAACACATTTTTAGTCCTGCAGGAAAATCTAAGTTTGTTTTCAACACAAGGCTTAGGAGTGGAGAGCTGAGGTGTCACAAATGTTTGCCTCTTAACACATTAGTGCTTGTTGTCATCATTATCTTAACCTGGATGAATTCTGATGTGATCCTGTTATTTTAAGAGGTTAATAACAAATAAATCACACAGGGAGACAACTGTTATCTGTAAAAGCAGGCGGCTCAACATGAGATGCTCAGTATTTTCACAGTCTGTCTTGCAGCGAGCCCGAGGCTTTCTCAGGACTCCAGATGGAGAGGGAGCTGACATAAAGACCCCTTTTAACACAACCTTAACACAGACTGAGAAGGCTCTGCATCAGCCTACGGACTCTCCAGCCGGTGAGTCTCCGGTGGATGCACACAATAGAGTATAAAAAAAGGAGAGGAGAGGCCTCTGTGGTATTTTACTTGCATGAAGGTTGTTGTCTGGCTGCAGAAAAGAGAAATTTCAGTGCCAAGTAAAGTGGCAATGAAGCTGCACATCCCTCTATGTCTGTCAGGCCTGTGATAATGTAATGGTCACTGGCCAGCAACGTGCTCAATTCACAGTTTGCTGCTTTCATTTTCACCCTGTTCACAATGGAACAAACACTGGACTGCACGTGGAGTACACTGACTGTTTGAGTGGAATGTCCTCTTTAAACTGTTCCTTTCTCCTGTACTGGATGTACTGTACTGCTGAACTGTTGCCTGATAGTTCAGTAGGCAGGTACATGTTTAAGTCCTGGCAATATGATAATCATCTTGCAAAGACTTGAGAACGTGATCCTAAATGGGCGTGAACTTAAAACCATAAAAGATCCAAATGAAGCTGCATGGCCTCTAATCTTATAGATTATTGTGAAATTGTAAATTATTGTCAACTGGTCACAGCCCAACAACACACAAACTAGTACCAATGAGCTGCTTTACCTAATTAGAAATAAAAACAGTGCTCCCACCTGCAAACCAATGCTGGTCATTTTTTAGTAAACTATCATGTCCTACCTGGATCAGTATTTTCTAACTAATCTAATGCCTAATCTTCTAGCATCCCCATATTATCACAATTACATAGTATGTTAGTGCTCTAAAAGAGGGACGTATTATTCTATTACAGATTCCTATTACAGATCCATGTGTGTATTCTGGGATTCCATGAGAAAAGATTTGCATGATTAAAAGTTGAGAAAAAAGCCTTATTTATCTTAAACAGCTTGCTCAGTTGAGCCTCCAACTGACAGGTGACATTAGATCGGGAATTGCTCACTTGTGATCCAGAATTTGAGAGTAAATCGCACAGTCTGCAGCAACAAAGATCACAACAGGATGTCTCTGTTTGTAGAATATTATACCCATTACCTGCCACTATTGTGCGACATAACAATGGATTTACTGTTAGTCACAATCAATGCATCATAGTTCTGTCAACACACCATCTTAACCATTCGCCAGTCTCATCTGTCAAGAAATACAAAAGAAATACAAAAGCTAACACCACCAATAATACTTTCCTTTTGTTATTTGACAATTATTCAGTAGAATTGCACTATCAGTTATTTATAATAATAATATAATATATTTTTATTTGTCCCTCAAGGGGAAATGTATCTGTGTGACAGCATAAAAATCATAAAAATAGATGAACAGAAAAAAAATAAATAGTTTATATGAAAAAGAAAAGGTGCAAGTCTCCAGAGATGCAGAGGGAGACTTGTGGGTTGATATTTTCAGCTGGGATGTGCTCCAGGTTACTCCATCTCTCCTTAATAAACATCGTGATCCCCATATCCTTCCTATTACTGGTCTCGTTAGCCTCCCTGTCCACTAACAGGTCTCAGTGAGACACATGATGCTGCTCTGTAGCTGGTCAGCGCCGTGGTCACTCCCCATCTTATGGGGAGAGATTGTACATTCCCCATAGTTACAGACGGTATTGATGTTTGTACCATCTTTTCTCCTCATTGTGTTTAACTCCTATTCTGCATCTCCTTCTCCTCCACCTTATGTCCAGCAGGATCTGGGATCCCTTGTTGGGTCGTATCTTTGAGCAGCAGTGCCATCAACTGATTGCTGGAGTAACAATGGGTCAATAGCTCAACAGCTCTCTGGTTGTCGAAGTCAAAAACAAAAACAGGCAAAAAAAAAAAACCCCAAAAAAAACATGACATAAAAGTCGTTCTGATAAAAAGAACAATTTTAGTTCAAATGTTTACAAGTTTAGGTTAAAAGAGAAAAAAATGAGATGCTGCTGTTAAACTGGCTGCCATGGCAGTGTGTCGCCACTATTGTGAAGTCACAATGATGATAATGTGTTTTTTTGATAGGCAGCATAAATATACTTATAAAGCATCTAAAAGAGGCATACTATTTATTTTGTTATGGGAAATTAACAGAAATGCCATTGCTGTCTGTAGCCAGTAGGGGGCAGTGTGGTGATTACTCCGCTCTCAATGCGGTGTTTACAGCAGTCGCTTTACCGCTTTTACAGCATCGCGGTCCGTTTCCCTCATTCTGCTTAGAGAGGCTGAAATGGTCAAAAGTGGAGTTTCCCTGTCTCATTTATTTCACCTGTTTGCAGGTCTGTGAATATAAAATGTACTCATGTTTACTAACATGTGGAGTAAGGTCTGAATTGTTTAGGGGAGAAATAGTAACAAAACATTAATATATAAAGTGATAAATGTGGTTGCTGGTTTGCCGCGATTTTTATAATATGGCGCCACGGTAAACCTGTCCAACTTCACGCCATTGAGAGGTTTATTTTGGGCTCTTGTATATTTGTTTTGATTATATGAATGTTCTGAAAACTGTGGAATATTTCATGGTATTTTTCAAATGTCTCGTTAAAATCTGTTTAAAATGGTTATTTATATGCTAAAAGTGATAAAGCTGTAAGCTCATGCACTGTTAAAAACTATTGAATGCTTATACAATGAAAGCTGTGATTGGAACAGTAATTTTCATTTTTCAAGGTTATATGATGCTACCTGCACAGGTCACAGACAGTGTTATTGTTTTATTTTGATTTAGTCAACTCAGCACAACTTATATCTCAGTAAGGATACTGAAGGCTGAAGACAAAGTGTGATTATCTCAGTTTTGTTTTGATGGACTATGTGTGGACATTTTGAGTTGATTCGAAAGAGAGTGTTTTTTTTGTTGTTTTAATAGCAAGCTGTGAATATATTAATTCTGCTGAGCGAGGCTGAAATGGTCAGAAGTGGAGTTTCCCTGTCTCATTTATTTCACTTGTTTGCAGAACCTACATCTGTCTACTCAGTACCAGTTGGTACGTGTAATAGCAGCAACAATATACTGTGAAAACATTAGAAAGTCGTTGCGTCTGCCACCTTAAATATTGAATAGTAGCTATAAATAATAAACATCTGATGATAGATTGCTTTAAACACAGATAGTCAATTCAGACATACCTGATATGGATAATGGAAGCAACTAAAAGTATTCTATAAAGGTTAACACCAATCTCAATCTAACATCATTCTCCTTCAGATTCAGAACATTAGGCTGCTAGTTTTTCTCCGTCAGTTTTGGGGATTCCCTCCTATGAGAAATATTTTTCAGTCTGATTTCCCATTCTAGGTACGGAACATGTTCTTGTTAATATTATTTCATTTATCTATTATTTTCACTCTCACACTCTAGGTTGTCAAGACTCAGAGCCAGACCAGTTATCAAGGGTTTGGAGAGCCGACTGACTGACTGATCAGATATCAGCTGCCTGTCAGCGTTAAGCCTTCTTTGGTATCATCTCCACAGCCTGTCTGTCTATAACACGTCATCAGTTAGCATTAGCTTATTGCCCTGCATTAAATAGTGTTGTCAGTAGTCAGCTGTATTGCCGTCTTTATTGGGTTCTGGCGTTTGTTGTACTGTTTTTTCCTCCCCTTTTTTTTTTTTTTACGTAGCTCATCCTTTGAATTTATGTCGTCTTTTTTACGTGCCACTGTTAAACAGATTTACTGTGGAAGAGGCTGAGGAGAGCGTTTCAAATGTGACAGCCGTGAAAAAAACTGCTCCATCTGACAGAGAGACTCCATTTTGGAGAATTAAATCAGTTAAATGGCTGTGGGAGAGCACAGAGGCAAGCTGGATGTGTCTGCTGGACTGAAGAGCTCTCAGGAAAATGCCTCAGTTTTCTCCCACCAAGGCTGAATCTTTTTTTCTTTCTCTTTCTCTCTCACTTTTTTTTTTAGCCTCATAGGTGAAGCGCTGACCTGTCGCTCTCTCTTTCTCATTTTTCAAAGTCTATTTTCTCTCTTAAGCGTCGCGCTTTCTCTCAGTTCTCTGCTTTTTCTTCTCTATAACCTCTTTTCTTTTTTCTCTGGTCAAATCACTTTCAGCTCCTCTGCTCCCACACTGACGTTTATCTCCTTTTTTCTCAATCACTCAACTGCAGACAGAGAGCCTGATGGACAGATACTCAGTCACTCAGACAGAAGATGAGACAAAGCTGGATTGAGATGGATGAAATACAGTCATGACTGAAGTCAATTAAAAGAGTTTGAACACAACAAATTAAAACATATTTATCTGATTGTCCACATGATGACCAAACGGTTTGTTCAAGTGCTAAGCAAGAGCTAGTTCCATTACAAATAGCAGTAGAAGTACATGATCTACATTATAGGTAGTGACTGTTTAATTGGTAGTAGCAGCAGTTGTAGAAGTAGAAGTAGTTTTAATAACTTAGTAATAGTAATAGCAATAGTGATGTCAATAATATTAGTAATAACAGCAGTAGGATTATATATTGATATATTGTAAGGTTAAGATTAGCAATAGTAGTAATAATGATATTAGTTGTATTGATGGGCATACTACTAGTACTGACAGCACCAGTGGTTCTAGAAGGAGAAAACAAGTTCTAGTGACTAGTGTCTAAATAGTGTTATGCATTAGAAGTAGTAGTTGCAGTAACAGTAGTTGAAATTAGGTCCAGAAACAGGACCAGTAGCAATACTAGTGATAGTGATATTAGTAGTAACATTGGATTAGTGTTACCACAGTTACACCAGCAAAAGAGGTAGGAGTTAAAGCAGTAGTGGAATGTAGTTTAGTTAATACTGAGAGTAACAATAGTAGTAATAGTACTAGTGAAAGCAGGAGGAACAGAACCAGTGGTACAAACAGTAACATACGAACTGTCGATACACTTTTAGTGATAAAGGCTAAGTACACTCCCTGACAAAAGTCTTGTCACTGGTCAACAACAAATAATAACTTGTAGTTGATCAGCTGGAATCAGAAATTGCTTATATGAGGCAAAGGCTTCTAGATTATGCTTAGTATACCAAAAAAAAGTATTGTATCATTCATTGAGGTTTATTATTTAATTAGGCCAGGAAGTTTTTGCTTTGACTGCTGCTGAAAAAGGGCTGGTCCTGGACTGTCGAAGCAACAAATGCTCCCCTCCAACAGTTGTCTTACAGTGTCTGGCTGACCCAGGCTTGTCATGAACGTCACCAGTTTCTTCAAATCTTTTTTTTTTATCCTCTCCACTAGACGTTTGGATTGAAGATGTCTGCCACCTCAGCAGCAGGCTTGGTCGTCAGGCTCTTGATGATAAGCACTTTGGTCTGTGGTTGAATCTTTGGCATGTTGTCAGACAGGTCAGGTTGCACTTCACATAAAGGTCCGGAGTGCTGCGGTTTTTTTTTTATACACACCTGGGAATGTGTTAATTAGAGTATTTGTCACAGGTGACGCTCTGATCTGTGATTGGTTGAATCATTTAAAGACACGACAAGACTTTGGTCCTTGCAAAAACAGATGTTATGGGCTTACCGAGCTGTGAGCATCAGGACACTTTTTGTTTCATTTTGTACCCAGTTATTAATGTGAAAGCCCTCAACAATAAAATAAACCCTTTATTGTAACAACTGATTGATTTGAAATAAAGTTATATGCCATTTTAAGATACTATGTCTTTATGTGACAAGACTTCTGTCAATGACTGCAGTAATAGTAGCAAAATAAGTATTAATAGTACCACTCATGGTCACAATAGCAGTGATAACATCAGTTATGATGTGAGTAGTATGAACAGCACTGACAGTAGAGTAATGGTGCAACAGTGATAGTGACAGTGATAACTAGCAGATAGCAGTAGCAGAGTTATAAGCTGACAGAATTAGTGGCAGTGCATGCAGTATCATTAGAAGTATTAGTGATGCAAGGGCAGAAACAATATGACGATGACTTCTTCAGTCAAATACTTTAAATAATGCTCGCCTAACACTGTTAAAAAACAGTGATGGTGATCGATGTGCAACATTTCTGCAAAGAACAAAAACTTGTTGTTGTTGTTTATTTATTTGAACTCTGCCCTTTGAACCACCCATCTGTCTCTCACCACCAGCTGCTCCTTCCTTCCTCACAGCGAGGGAGAGCTTGCTGTTTCCTCATAGAAAATGAATGAGAGTTCATGGCTTTATCCAGCTTGCCATGCTCTCCCTTCACTCTGACAGCTGACAGAAGAGATTGTGAAGAAATGGAGTACTACGAAATGCAGCTGAAAGTTGAGCTGGGGACCACCACAGCCATATGGTGTCCATGTTTTAGACTGAGCCACCAGAACATCCCGAGCATTAGCGTTAGTGACGGTGTCAGTGGCAGTAAATTTATTCAGTGTCATAAACACGGTTACTTCTGACTAACTTTTCTCATTTATCTCCAGTCTCCATGTCAAATGAAAAAGGAATGGGGAAACAGGAAGTTGATTGAACTGCTTCCTCTCAAGTGTGACCATGACTACAATACTCCTACCCTTCCCCAACCACACACACACACACACACACACACACACACACACACACACACAGGCAGGATCTTTCTTCATTTACTGCCTGTTGATGTGCACTGAAGCTGAGCCACTGAGAAAGTGAAGTCAGACAATGAGGGTGAGCTGGCTGCTGCGCCGCACGTCGGGATCTTGCCAATGCCATTCACACACAGACAACAGAGTCTGGAGGCCGCACTCTCTTTCTCTTTTTCCGTCTGATCTCTTCAAGCTCTTTTGAGTTCAACCATCTAGCACTGTGGTTTGAAAAAGAAAAGAGGAAACAGGAAAAATAAAAGCCCTTTCATGACCAAAAAAAAAAAAAACGATAAAACTATTGGAAGGCTGCTTTGGCAGAGGTCGCCATGCCAACCTCTAACAATAATGTGTCCTCTTCCTCCTCCAGCTTCTGTGTCATCTAAAGAGTGTGGAACGGAGCAGATCCCCCTGCATATGCAAGTGTATAATGGCTCACAATCCACACTGAACACTTGAAGGTGCAAGGAATCGCTGATTGACTCGGGACATGATGGCTTCGGTCTGATTGTTTAATTGCAAGTTTGAAGCAGTGAAGTTGCATCATATATTTGCTTATTATGTCCAGAAGGCAGCTTAAAGTCAGGTGATGTCTACTGAGGTGTTTATAAAAACCTTTAGAAACACAGTTATCATGCTGCCCTGTGGAAGACGTATTAAGATGACTGGCTGCTGTGGTTTCTGCTCAGTGCACTTTATCTGCATCAGGTTTGTATTCTGGATGCTGTTCAGACATGGCAGAGGGTTGGGCCCTCAGGTTCATGTTCAGAAATTAGGTGTTTTCTGATTTTATTCCACCCACCCACATGCTCACTCCCTTCAGTGTGCTGTCACAGCTAAAAGGTTTGATTCAAGGCCAAAGGGTGAGACACAGATCCATCCATCCTTTGAGGGTCACAGAAGACTGGAACCAATCACAGCTGACCTTGGGCAATAGGTAGGACGAACCCTGGACAGGTTGCTGGTCTATCAACTCTGGTTCTCTAACTCTAATACAGATATTGTTGCTTTTTGCAATAATGAGTAAAATAATTTAAAGAAAGAAAAGAAATACATTGTGATTTATTTGATGAACACTTAAATTACAGCAAGTTTTATGTATTTTAAACATAAACAACATTGTTAAGTCTGTTGCAGGACAGAATTACAGACATGTGGGAGACAGTAATATTTGAAGAAAAATGTTGAAATTTATGAGAATGAGAACATTTCTAAGAGTCTAAGTTCATTGTCATTGTTGTGCAAGAAACCACTTTTTTCTGATGCATTGGTGGATTAAACCCACAGCACATCAGTGTTACTGAGTAGCACTGCTCACAGGACATTGAGCAGTTTGCTGTTAGTGTTTGGTCAGACTAGATCCAGAGGAGTTCTCACAAGTCATTGTGATAACTTGCTGTCAGCCGACGCTACAGCTACCTGTGAACTCTGTCATGTCCCAGTTGAAAACATCGACCCACAAGTCTTCCTCCTCATCTCTGGAGGCTTGCACCTTTTCTTTTTTATATAAACTATTTATTTATTTTCTGTTAACTTTTTTATTTCCTGTTAAACTATTTTTTGTGATTTGTTTATGCTGGCAAACAGATGAATTTCCCATTTTGAGACAAATAAAGATATTCTATTCTATTATAAAAGTGAGGAAACATTAACATTAACTGTCATTAACATTCAGGCAGTGCCAGTGACTGGGACAACTCAGAAAAACATAACACACTGATGTGTGGACAATGTGACAATAACATAACAAACACATAGAGGGATATATAAGAAATGGTGGCGTCTGTGGTGTACTGACTTTCTATGGTTGTACCCATGACCATGACCCACTAAGGTCACTAAGGTCACTAAGGTCACTAAGGTCACTGAGGTCACTGAGGTCAGTCTACAGGAATGTGTCTGAGATGTTGCTCTATGATAAAAGTCATAGAGTGTGTTACTGTGAAGACATTACATAATTCCAATATAACTGACACCTTCACATCCTCTGATCACTGATGTCATCATCAACAACGACAGCACCTTTGAACGGAGGTATCATTCTCTAATTATATTATTGCATCTCTTGATTTTAGTTTAGTTCAGCCAAATTCTCACCACAAATACATTTTCTATGATGCAATAAAAAATATAACAACGAGTACTGGACTGATTTACAATATCTGTGTCATTCCTGTTGAGGAAACAGGGCTAACTGATGAGCACATATTAGTGTCAGTGTGTGTGTGCATGCATGGGTGCATGTGTGTGTGTATTTGGACAACGGCTGTGTTTTGTGCCTTAATGAGCTATGTGAACATTAACATGAGACAAACGAACTCAGCGGTCAGTCGAGTGTAAGCTCACAACTGGGTCAGACACAGAGGAGAAAATAGCTGCGGCTGCATTTGCTTCAATCCCAAATAGAGCTGAGCAACTTCACACACACACACACACACACACACACACACACACACACACAAACAGCAACACGCGCACACACACAGTAATACACACATACAAAGACACACACATATACAAAAAACACACACAGTAACACACACAAAGACACACACACACAAGGACACACACACACACACACACACACACACACACAGTAACACACGCACGCACACACACACACACAGTAACACACACAAATAGCAACACACACACACACACACAGTAACACACACATACAAAGACACACACATATACAAACACACACACACAGTACACACACACACACACACACACACACAGTCTGGTTTCCATAACTTCAGGGTACATTTCATTGACTTCAGTTATTTCCTGGAGACTTTCCTGGAGAGAGATCTCAATTGTAGCTACTACTTGTCTAACCTTTATCTAAACCTGACCCTAACCTTAAACCATGTCTTCACCTTCATTTTTTTCTTTTTTACATTATGGGGACCTGCTTTTCGTCGACATAATGTGAGTGTGTTAACAGATCTAAGTCCTCACAATTTAAGGTATACCTAAACTACAGTAACATGCTCGCACACACACACACAGTAACACACACACTGGAAAATACAATCAAAGAGAGAGTGGAGCAGCAAACTTCATAATAGAATAATATGGCAGCTTCAGATGCTCCTAATGAGAGGGATGAATAGCCAAGGTTGCAGCTGAGGAAAAAGCTTTTTTCTCTATTTCCTGTGTGGATAATTTTTTACTGAGGGGAGGGTAGAAGGTATAACACCTCACACTCAAATGTTTAAGAAAGATGACAAAAATGCTGATCTAAAACTTGCAGATGCAGACAAACATGCTCCAGATCCAGGTGCAAACAACATGTCAGATGACTAATTAATCCGTTGTTATGACAACCTGGGATATCAATAGGTATTGATATCCATTGGGAGCATCTGATTGGTTCTAACGAAGACATATCAAGTCAGACTGGACCAATCGCTGCCAGAACAAACTGCTAATAGAAAATTGACTTCCTGTCAGAATAGTGAGATAGCTGAGGAAGCAGCACACACACACACACACACAAACACACAATTGGACATGAATCTGAACATGTTCAAGTTGGCACACGCTTTCAGATATATATCTGTCCACACACACACAAATAGAAGAACAACATGCACTGCGGTATTTTCTTGTGATGTTCTAAGGTGAGTCATGACTTCTTGTCCTCAAGGAATGTCACGACATACACAAATAAAGCACACAAATAAAATACACACTCAGTGCTGTCAGCTTAAACTTAGAGCTGTTCCTGAGCAAAAAGCAACTCTCTCTGTATTTTTATTATATTTTCATAAAAACACAGAACAATACCATGACAGACAGAGTATGAGGGCATGTTAGGGAAAAAAATCTTAAATTTAAAGTCCTAATATTTACATACATACAAACATAAAGTATTTCATTGTTCATGAAACCTATATTAAAGTATAACTTAACAAGATGCTCCATGATCCTCATTGCTTCTCTGATATTTCCTCATAAAATTCACACTTAACCTAAAATTATAACTTTATTTTCTCCAAATATTATGACTTTTATTCTGGTAAATTGACAGCTTTAGTCTCAAAGTTTCAGACTTTTTTCCCCAACATAACCCAATACTCCATTGCACAATTCAAATGTACATTGAAGGAAGTGTGAATTTTAGAGCATATGGGTCTTATACACCAAGAGACGGTAAACTGCAATGGAGAGAAACCACGTCTGGCAGAACAGCTGCTCTTTCTCTGTTTCTGATGTAATGTAGGTGAAGCTCAGTCACTGGACAGCTGATGGGCTTCAATTATGGACATAAAGAAACAGGAAAGGAGACAAAAAAAGGTGAGGAGAGCACGAGAGGAAAGGAAACATGTGGAGAAAAGGAACTGAATGAGGACGAAAGGAAAGAGAAAGAGAGGGAAGGTTGTGGAGTTCTGACTTTGTCGTCCTCTGGGGGAGGAAACATTGTTCTGCTGCAGGGGAGGTGACCATCACATCAGGGACACACACTGTGTGTGTGTCACTATATGTTCATCTATATGTGTGTGTGTGTTTGTGCTGCCTCAGGCTTTGTCCTTGTGTCCTTCACTGACCTTTGACTTTTGACCTCTGGTCCTCTGTGATGCAGCCTTCCAGCAGCATGACGGATGGCCCTGCTGCTAACCAACACTGACACTGACACTACAGAGAGCGTGTGTGTGAGTGTGTGCACATGTGTTCAGGAGGGTAAATGTATAATGAACAATGAACATTGTTCTATATGACTCTATACAGTCATGGCCAAAAATATCAGCACCTCTGCAGTTCTGTCAGAAAATGCAATACAATCGCAAATGTTTTGGTATTCACATGTTTATTTCTTTTGTTTACATTGGAGCAACACAAAAAAACTGAGAAAAAAGTCAAACTTGACAAAATTTGACAAAACAATCAAAAAAATCCCCTGGACCAAATTGTTGCCACCTTGTCAACATTGTAAGAAATAATTACATTTCAAGCACATGATACGTCTGTAATTTGTATTTAAACACACATGTGGCAAGTAACATGTTCTGGCTATGTAGTAATCACCCTTGTGACCAGTTAAAATGGAGAAAAGTTGTACCACACTTGAACATGGAGAAAAGAAAGAAGAGCAAAGAGTCGTCTGTGGATTTGAGAGCTAAAATTGTGGAAAAACATGGATAATCTCAAGGCTACGAGTCAATCTGCAGAGATCTTAATGTTCCTGTGTCCACTGTGCGTAATGTCATCAAGAAGTTTACAGCCAGTGGCACTGTAGCTAACCTCCCTGGATGTGGATGGAAGAGCAAAATTGATGAAAAATTACAATGAAGGATTGAATGGTGGATCAAGAATCAATCAGATTCCAACGAAATTGAAGCTGATCTGCAGACACATGGTACAACAGCATCAGCTCACCCTATCTGTCGCCATCTGAATAAAAAGGGACATTATGGTAGGAAACCCAGGAGGACACCACTGTTGACACAAAGGCATAAAAAAGCCAGACTAGACTTTGCCAAATTTTACGTGATGAAACCACAATCCTTCTCGAAGAACGTTCTGTGGACACATGAGACTAAAGCAGAGCTTTTTGGTAAAGTACATCATGGCACTGTTTATAGAAAACAACATGAGGCCTTGATAGAAAAGAACACAGTCCTTCAGTCAAACATGGTGGAGGTTCACTGATGTTTTAGGGTTGCTTTGCTGCTTCTGGCACCAGATGTCTTCACTGTGTGAATGACATCATTAAATCTGATGATTACTAAAGAGTTTTGGGGCACTATGTAGTACCTAGTGTCAGAAAGCTGCGCCTACACCACAAAACAAATTTACCATAAGCACTCAGAAATGGTTAAAATAAAAGTCCTGGAAAGTTATGAAATGACCAGAAATTAGTCCAGATCTAAGTCCCATAGAACACTTGTGGAGAAATGTCAGGAAGCAATTGGGAGAAGATATCCTTCAAATCTAAAGGACCTGGAGCATTTTGCAAAAGAAGAGTGGTCTAAAATTTAAGTGGAGAGGTGTAAGAATCTCATTCATGGTTATGGGAAACAGTTGATTTAAGTTGTTTTCCCCCAAAGGGTGTACTAGCAAATATTTAGTTAAGGGTGCCAATAATTTTGTCCAGGAGATTTTTTGAGTTTTATGTCAAATGTTATCAAGTTTGACTTTTTTCTTATTTTTTTTGTGTTGCTCCAATGTAAACAAAAGAAATTAACATGTGAATAGCAAAACATTTGAAATTGAAACAATTTTCTGGGAAAGGTTGTGTATTATCTATCAGAAATGCAAGGGTGCCAATATTTTTGGCCATGACTGTATATGTAATGAGAATAAAAAATAGAAGAGTTTAAATATATTTTCAGATGTATGTATGCTGATAAATGTACACTGTTGGTTTGTCTCATGAATATGACCCAGATGTGTCCCATGAAACCCTCAGAGGAGGCTTCTTCATGTCATGAAATGTGAATGCATAGGTTTGTAAACATTAACCGGGGCGAAGTTAGTCTGTGCTAGTTCTGAAGACCAGCTGTACGACAACTACAGAAATCAGATGTGTGAAAAATGAAAGATCACTACAGATGAAAAATGAACATTTTAAAGATCAGTTTTTCCTCGAAAAATTGGCTCTGCACAGCCTGAGAAGGTGATAAAGTTGGATCATGAGTTTTAGAAATGGCTGGACACAAACACCTGCAAAATGTCTGAGCGTACTTACTAAAAAATGTTACGGAGGAAGAAGTTTTTTTCAAAATTATTCCATAATCTCACTTTAAGGCCCTAAAGAAACACCAACGCCATTAGTTTTTCATTATTCATTAAGTGATCCATGTTTGTGATCAGCTTAATCCATTTTTATAAGCTGAAGAAATGTGCTACCTTGAATTAAAACGTTACAAAAAGAAAAAAAAAAATTCTCAAACATTTTTTCTCTTCTTTTTTTATCTCACACAATCCTGTGTGAGATAAAGACAGAAGAGAACCTGAAAAGAAAAGAAAGGAATCAGTACCCTTCCTGAACATGTCTGACATCGAAACAAGAGGAAAGGTGAGGAAAATTCATACATGACTCAAACACAGGATGAGTGTGAGTTTCAAAATCTGTATCAACTAATATAAAAATAACAACGGAGGTTGGTGCCAGGAGGATAAGTGGTTTAGAATGAGGATGGATGGACGGGCCGGACAGGTGTCATATGCTTAGCAGGTCACATGACGCTGTAGCTTAACAAGAGAAAGAGAGAGAGAGAGAGAGGGAATGTTTTCATTTCATTTTCAGGGTCAGCAGCCAAATGAACAGAGCAGATGGTCTGATCCAGGATGAGCCCAGCGCCTCCTGCTGGCAGACGAGCTGTGAGGGAAAACACAGAACCAAACTCTGGACTCAAACCTGAATCACACTCCTCCTTCTCTTTTCATCTCTGTCTCCTCCTCTCTCTTGGTGATTAGTCTCTTTCTCCCTCCCCATCACCTCCTCCTTGTTAGATAATTTTCCTCTCACCTAACTCTTTTTTTCCTTCTCTCTTGCTGCTCATTGTCATAATTATCGACTTCACATTTCTTATACCTTTCATCTCCGCATCCTCCCCTAACCCACACATTTGGATCTCATCTTCACTCTTTCTCTTTCAGTTCCTTGTTTCCTCCTCCTCCTTTACCTCATTTTGCTTTATCATCTTCTCTTTTCATTTCTTTGTTTTAAAACAACCCTCCTTCTCCTCCTCAACAAAAAGCTTCCCTTCCTCTTCCTTTCTCTTGCAACTTAGTAATTTATTCAGTTTTATTAGTCTATATGCACCCCCAACCCCACTACTACCACCACCACCACCACCCCACCCAACACCCCCACCACCACCTCTGCTTTTGATTCTTTTGCAGTCTGACTCTTCACCCATCTGATTTTATTCTCTCCTCTGGGACCTCCTGTCCTGCTACATGAAGCTCTCTGCTACTGGTTCAGGGGTTGAGGGATTTTCTGGATCCGAGGCCATGAAAGCGATGGCCTTCGGCTTGGAAGCTCACCGGGCATGCTCAGAATCACCAAACACTTCTTTGTGGTGGAGGTGCTGAAGCGTTAACATGCAGCCTCTGCAGTCTCAGTGCTCCCAGTCCTGATGTTGGTCAAAGCTCAGGAGCACGATGTGAACTCTGCTTGTAAAAAAAATGTGTATCGTAACAGTCATATTCAGAGGAGTGGAGCAGCTGATGGTGTTGGAGTCACATGTTCATTGTCATATATAAATGTAGTCTTGACAAGCAAGTCTTGGGCTCCAGCAGCAAAATTAGTTTTACCTCAGCACTGCAGTTTCTGCACAGCGTCTCTACCCCCATCAATTTCTTTTCTTTCTTTTTATACCTGAACATCTGAAACACGTCAGTGGCCCTAAAACGGGAAAATGTGGAAGGATGTCAGCTCAAAGCAGCAGACCCTCAGACAAGCTGCGTCTCATCTAGCGCTGCCCCCAAACACTCTGCTCTTACAAATCCAGGAATATGAATCTGCATATGGGATGTAGAAAGAAATAGTCAAACTTTAAGTTGCAGAGGTCAAGATATACTGACTGAGTTTCTTCAGTCTGATTCCCTCTTGCTTTCTGTTGACTGTTTGCCTCTTTTTCCACTTCACAGATATAGCAACTGGATACTACTGGAGTCAGAATCTGCCTGAAAACTGTCTTCAGAGCAGATGTGTGCTAACATGCAGATGCTAAGTACGAGTGTTATAAAGTGTTAATGTTATTTGGTATCAGCTCTGATAGCAATTGGAAAGTGAAGCCATGATGTCAAAAGATTGTGCGTGTAACAATATGACATGTAACATATTCTTGATGTGTAACTGTTTTGATGTTAGTTTGGCCCATGTTATCCAATCTAAAGCCACTAGAGGGCGATTCGGATGTCCATCTATATATATGGTCACAATGAGCACACTAAATGACTGTTTCACTGTATTTTAATGCAACACAGACTAAAGAGGAAACTCTTATGCACCCGATATGACTCTTGTTGCAATTCTCCATTGTGCCCAATCATCACCACCCTCCTCTTTTCAACCCACCTTAATGACAAACATGTGGTGAAGGCATAATGCTATTGTCTGTCAAATCTGCTTATCGGATATGGCAGAGAGGGGTGGGGTGGGAGGGCAGTGGCAGGGATATGGCTGTTGTGTGGGTGGACAAGCAGATCATCTGTTGCGGATGATGGCTTAATCCAATCACAGCGAGCGGATCACAGGAAGGCGATTCACCACTCAGCCGCCAGGCCAGTCAGCCTCGCGCTGCGAACCTGGATCCAGTCTCAGCTCCCCACTGTGGTGGATTCAACAGGACGCCCTCATCAGCGGGGCTCATTGTGCCTATTTATTTATACACCGCTTCAAAAAGCATTTCACACTTTAGCAAATGTCCATTAAAGGGCAATTATAGCATTCCACTTTTCATTTACTGCATTTCCCTTGCTTTAATGCTATTTCTGACTGTCCCCCACAAGCTTACAGGATGATTAAAGATATTTTTGAATCTCTTTAGCCAAAAGCTCTCTAGCTCAATCAGTTCCATTCAGCTGCAAACAGCAGAGAAAGGGATTGGATGTTTCTAATTCAGTCAGTAATGAAAATCCATCAGGATAGGGGAGAAATCAGGTTGCAACAGCAGAGCTGAAGGATTTTTCTCTGCCGATGTCTGGTTTGTGCTTTTTGCTTGTTTCATTTCACAGGTCGGATCTTAACAATGTCACTGTTTCAGCCTATTACCTCCTTATATTCTCTACTTTATATGATGTGAACATTCTCCAAATCACTCTATTCAGTATTTACACACAGAAGAAGCAGACAAGCTCATGTCTTCTCATCAGATGAGGTCATATCCTGTCTCACCTAATCCATCATTGGGAACACAATATTCGCCTTTGTTATGGTCAAACTGACAATATTGCCACATAGTAAGCATGTTATGGGTGATTTTAACCATTTGATAAATTATGCACTGATTCTTGTCTGGTTTTTGAGTTTCATTTTATCTCTTTCATTGATGAATCCCAAACTACTTAGCCTATCTCCCAATACTTTTGACTTCGCTGTTCTGTCTGTGGCCACTCGCCCAAAGCCTATTGGTTCCTTCTAAAGATCCATCGACTTTCACCCACTTAACCTGAGGTGCCCCTGGGTAATACTGAGTCATTCTTAGACTAGATGAGATATTTAATCTGTCCAGTATGTTTACTCCAAGGTCTCCAAAAGTTGGATGTGCTTGGAAAACCTCCATCAGGATGCAGATGTAGAGATAGGCCAACAGAGGATTACATTCATCCTAGTCAGATGCTCAACTACTTCAGGTGTGTCTTTTCAAGACAAACAAGCTACTCTGAGCTTGTTTCTAGCAAGCAAATGGGAGGAGCTGGAGGCATTTAGTGGGGACTCTTCAGTGGGGGATTAAAGTATATGGTGTACATCAGAAAAGGCTTTAAATTTGTACAGTCAAGTGACAGTAAAGCTTCAGTTGTGTTAATGTAGGTTAACCCACTGACTGCTAGATATCCACATGGTTTCACATGAGAGATCTGTTGTATTAACTTTGTCATAAGCTATTACCTGCTATCCCTGGACACTTAAACACTGGACTACACAGTGTGAATAAACAAGACCAGTAAATGTACGTTGTACATGTACGTTGGCAACGGTACATGAATACACACACATAAAGAAAGGGGTCTAGGCTGTCTGAGCTAAAGTGAAAGCAGAAATCAATACAACACAGAAACATTTCAAAATCCAATATCCAAGTGCTTCAAAGAGGAAAAGAATGAGGAAGAGGAGGAGGAGAAGTGTGGGAGGAAGTGGATGATTCAATCAAACAACTGAAACATCTAACATCAATAAACAGAACAGATGTAAAAGCTCTCTATGTTTGTCCTTCATCCATCATCATCTGTACCTACACCTGGACAGATAATAGGTCTGTCACACTATATCAGATTATTATTGATTCATTGTTAACAAGTCACAAGTTTCCTCTAATTGCTCTACTTTCTGCTTATTTGACATGACCAATGTTACTGTCCCAGTAAATTAGGAGACATGAAGTGACAGGAAAACGGAAATTGTTCTGTATTTATTGATTAATTGATTTTATTAAGCTCCTTTACACACCACACAGAAACCAGACAGCACTCTGTCAAACCTGGAGACCTTCTCCTGTCATTGCAGCTCTGGTTAATAAGTTCATAACATGATAGAAATAGCAGGAGACTTGTGTAATTTGAACAGCTGACAGTGGCCATTACATTTTACTTCCCAGCCACTTTAAAAGTTCTGTGAGGCTATTCATAGCCAAACCATGGCCAGAGTGGGTTCAACTGGTATTGTACAATATCATAGTAGCTGCAAAGTAGGGTTATATTTTGGCTACTACCACTACTAATACCACTACTACTTCTACTACTCCTTCTACTACTATTGTAAGACTGCCAATACCCAAGACACAAAAGCAAGTACATCAGAAATTGAAGGAGGGAGTCAGTTATCTCACTGTTGTACAATGTCTTTGCAGCATTACAAAAAAGTTGCTGTCAGGCAGCTATTTCACATCATTCATTAGAAACACTTAAAAAGTGATCTCAATGGTAGTTGTGGCCTTGGTTTCACTTTGACACTAGACACCAGAGGAACACCAGTGCCATTAGGATGTGTGGATTTATTTACTAAATTTAAATTTAGAATTGTTCTTTGCTTTGTTAGCCAGGACCAAACCATTACAGACAGGTATACATTAAAGTACATACATGGTGAAAAATGACATTTGTCTTTGAACAGGAAGCTGCTATTTTCTTTTCTTTTTTTTTTCCTTTCTCAAGCAGCAGTCACTAAGCTGCTTGTAGCACAAATCACATTTTAATTAGCTCAATCCTGGTTAACGACCTCCTCCTCCAGGATTACCTGCTGGTCTAATCCCTTCGTCCTCAGCCTCTCCTCCCCTCCTGGAAACCTCCTCACCACCCTCCTTCCTCTCTCTTTTTGACCTCCACAGTGCTTGCTCATACGGGTAAAAAGGAAAACATGTAAAGTGCCTTGAGATGACTTCTGTCATGATTTGATGCCATATAAATAATAAAAACTGGGCTTCTCCATCTCTGCTCTGCAAATGCAGGTTTTTCTCATCACCTATCATTCTTTACATTTAGATATTTACATCTTTTTTCAGTGCTGCTGTGATATTTGTCATTCTGCATACATACAGACACTTTTTACTCTTCTTCACACTTCACGTATTTCATATCGTCTGTGTTTTCACATCGTTCGCAGTTTTCCTTCCATTTGCTCTGCTGCTGGTTTTTGTCACATTCTAATAAAGCTGCAGCATGTTTTTTTTTTTTTTTTTTTTATCCCATTTCATTTTTTTTTCTATTCTGCATTTTCATCCATTCATTTTTTTCTACATAACATATAAAGAAAATATGAAATTGACGGCTGTAGTGAGTTTCACACTTCTCATCTTGTTTCGATTATGTTATGATTTTTTCTTTCTCAGCATCTTGTTACTGCAGTCGATGCAGTTATGTGGTGGTCGTGGTGTTGGCTTCAAACTTTTTTAGATTTGGTGGAAAAAATCATATTGAGAATCTCTGCAGTGCATGGCCTAAATAAATAAAAAAAAAAAAAAAAAAGATGAAGACAGTGTCATTTTGAAGCTAAAATGTTTGACTCAGTGTTTGAGAAAAACACTAGATGAACTTGATAATAATAATAATAAAAAAAAAAAAACATTGATTCAAGATTTCTAAGCTCTAAATATCCACAGAGAAGAACCTCACAGATTCCTCCACTTCACATCAAACTTAATTAATACTGCAGTTCTACTCTCACGTGTTAATGGGAAGTCACACTTAAGTCACTGTCACTGGGCTGTTTTAGCAATTTAATTTTCATCCCTAATCAGAGCTCACTGAGGCCTTGAAAAACACTGATTTTAGCAAAGGAAAGAAGGGATTTAATCAATGTTTCTGACATGTTGAAAAGTGTTGATCCCAAATATGTCAGTGAAAAAATCTCACTGAAAATGTTTCTTTTCTTTCCAACATCCACTTCCACATACACTTTGCTAGTAAAAGATGAAAGGCATGAAACAGTTTGGTGATCTGTTCTGAGCTATATAGGCAATATATTACTTTTGGTATCTGTACAGTACCTTCAGATAAAAATATCTTACATGGCCTGTGCTGTCTTTTCAATACACTCCTTTATGAAATATTCGGCATGTTAGAAAACGTGGAAGGGAGGTACCAAACCCTTCTCCTCATCCCCTCCCTACCCCTCCTGCTCCTCTTCTTGCTGTGATACTGGACGGGTGAAGAGCCTCATTAATTTAGGAAGGATCAGTATGCTAATACCTGGCAAATAAGTGGATTAGTGTGTGTGTGTGTGGGGGGGGGGACTTTGGATTAGCCATCAGTTTTTGTTCAGTCCTGACGTCTCCCCTCCCCAAAACTCTGTAATCTCATTTTAATCCTGTAAAGCAAAGGCTTGGGGCCAAATGGAGCCCAGACATCATCCCTGTCCAGGTCTGTCCAGGTCCTGGTCAGACGAACAGGGACCCCGAAGAGGAAAAAGCCAACTCCCCCTTTTGTCATAGATCTTTACTTTTTACTCTTTACTCTTCATTGCTCCACTTCACCGCGACCTCCCTCTATTCATTCTCTGCTCCTGCCTCCCCCTCCCTCTCCTCACAATACAACAGAAATCATCAAAGCTTGTGTTGCCGTGACAACAGCCCTGAGCGAACCACATCCAGGGCTCCTTCCCTGCTGCCTTTCAGTCAACACCAGTTTCCCTAATTGGCTGGATCGGCCCATGGACACTGAAGAAGAGGCAGACCCCCACCTTTACCAGCAGCATAGTGAGGTTACCTGGTGGACGAATATGAATGAGGTGGCCATATCGCCCCTCTTTCATCACATGCTCAGCCTTGGCTCACTGGTTGAATGAGGAACAAGATGTGAGGCAGGATAATTGGCAGACTCAGGGTGGAAGGTTGTGGCACGACTACCAGGGAACAGGAAATTGACAGTGAGTGGTGGGTAAGAGAGGTGCAGGCCCAACGCTACCTCAGATAGAGATGAAGGCCACATCACAAGAACAGCCAGAGCAGTTTGAATCATGCACGGAGTGTATGGAGCAGACAGCTGCATAATGTTATGAAACAGTGGAATGATGGCGGGTCATGATTTGTATGTCACAGAGACAGGTGTCTTTTAAAGGAACAGTTTGACAGTTTTACCCTTTAGACAGAGAGTTAAGTTAACATCTGTTATGCAGACATTGCTGTTCTCCTTAAAGCTAAATGAAATAACAAGCTCTTGCTCATGATAAAGCAAAAAGAAAGGATAAAAGCTTTGGAACTTCCCATACATTTCAAGGAAAACCTGCACAGCTTAAAAACCAGCAGTTTGCTTTTTTCATCCGACAGTTGGAAACCACCAGTTTTTTTAGGAGGCTATCAGGTTAACAGAAATGATAGGTTAACAGTTTAACAGAAAAATCTCATCACAGTGGTGTTGGGATCACACACCCAAAAACATATCTTTTTCATTTCAGTTCTTCACAACACAAAGTAGTGTTCTAGTGGAGATCCCATTTTTTGGAATGATACACATGGTCAATATGCATAAAATAAAAATATTCATACTTCAAACTTTCATACTTATTTGGGTTGAGGCTAAAACTACATGATTTGATAAATACATTTTAGAGTTTGCTATTCTGAAGTCTCCCCTGCAGCTGCAGAAAAAAAAAAAAAGGTAGTGTATGTCTATAATTTACAAAAGGACAGCACAGTTGCCATAATACGGGAGTAGCAGTTTCAGAGCAGTAAGAATAGGTGGAGTCAGTGTTTATCTGACAGAAAATAAATCTAATATAAATCTGTCTGCTTGTCAAATGTTACCTTCAGAGGCAGGAACCAGAGGAAAGAAATGAAATATTCAAATCAAAGAGTAAAAAAGGTAAAACCACAAAGGACTGAAGACAGAGAATATTTCCTTGAAAGCCTGAATTCAACATGAACACTGCTGCTCCGTCTGTCAGTTCTCATTGTGGAAAACATACATCTTCCTCTACTGAGTTTAAATTTCTGACGTGACGTTATCTGGTACTCTTCATTAAAGGATCTCAGTTTTATTTTAGAAACCTTGCTATCATATTGTAGTCATGTATTAGCATCTGAATCTCTGCCCAAGTCTGTAATTCAAATTGGCTTGTTGTGTTCTTTCTTCATTAATAGCTGTTCTTGTGCCAGAATAACAAGTGATTTAAAAAAAAAAGGAGAACAGTTGTAGAAGTAGAAGCTTTAAGTGCATCCACTCAGAAAAACAACAACTCTTCTACCAACACGCTAGATGGAAACATTGGTTGCTACTGATCTGCATGACTTTGGGTAAAGGCTTTTGAACCCAACTCAAGCTAACACCAACACAAAAATGAGCAAACTACAAACCACTTTCTTGTTTAAGCTGTTCCGATGTAGTTCAAATAAGTTCTGATCTGCTTTTAAGGATTCAGTTCAAGCATCAAATCCCCATTAAACTAAAACATATATGTCCAAAATTTTCTAGAAATTCTATAATGGAAAAGTTACTAGTCTACACCAGCCAACTGACTTCAACACTTTTTAAAGACTCTACTTAATTGTTTCCAGAACTTCCAGAGCAGATCACTCTCCAGGGCTGTGATACAGGCTGTAGACGATCCTGTTTAAGGACTGGTTGTGCTGCACCACCTACCACCAACTTAAAAGTGGGGGCAATTTATTATTATTGTACTTTGGGCAGGGTTATATTTACCTCTGAGACTTAGGGACATGGGAGGCACCCAGAGAACAAAGCGGGTTATTATTGCACAATTAAGTATTTCCTGTTTACTTACTTTAGATTTCCAACATTTCTCAAAGGAGGCATGGGGTGGGGGTGTGCTAATGTTCAATGGACGGCTCATGTGTCCAACAGTAGAGGACTCTCTTGATGTTGCAGACCAAACAAATATTTAAAGTTTTGAGTTACAGAAAATTTTATCTGTGAGAGAGAAGCTGTTTAATAAGTGTAAATGGGACTAAGCAAACATAGTTTTTAAGAAGTCTGCATGAGAATTGCAGACTTTTTTCAGAATTAAAAGTGTAAATTTTACTGTAAATGACATAAGAGGTGATAATCTGCCTTTTCTGACTCATGGTTACCCGTCGGGGTTGTTAAAAGACAAAATTATGTGGGCTTTGATTTGTGATCACTTTTTTACCCTCTGTTTAATGATGAATGCAATATAAATTGTATAAATAATGTAGCACTTATCTTACTCTCCAGATGCTACTGACCCTCTTGTGCAGCAGTTGGTGCTAACTCTGCTAATTCATTGCAGCCGGTAGTGTTCATCAATCAGCTGCACATGGAGTTGAGCGACAGCTCAGGGAAACGCTTGGCCACGCTCCCCCCCTCCCCTCCACCTGGTTTCATCGTTAATGAAAAACAATATTGGTGTTTAAGCAGAGCAAAGTCCACTCACTATGATTTCCCTGCTAAGCTGCTCATTAATTTGCTGAGAGCATTAATCTGTGGCTGCTTGATTTACAGCGATCGAGGCCGTGACGTGAAGCGGCAGCATGTGACCAGCACTATACCTTAAGCTCCTGTTAATCTATAAGGCCCGGAGCCCTGGAGCCCAACTTCATTTTGACAAGAGAAGCTTTCAGTTAAAAGATTAATCGACTGAATGATGGCATGAGCAGAGGGATTTAGGCTGAAATGTACCAGAAGTACCAGAAGTAATGTACCCAGCTACTCTGCTCTCATCCCTCATTTTTCTTGTCTCTGCAATAACGTAATTGACGTTTTTAAAGCCTCACAGTTGCCTTTCATTGCATGAAACATGAATTAAAACATTTATTAATTCAACAGTGACATAAGGAAGGCAGGAAGGCAAGTATTTTATATGTGTTACTTTATTAAGTTAAAGAAGGAAATACATCCATCACTACCTGAACTAATAATCATCAAACAACGAATTTAAAATAATTTAACTGGCTCCTCTTCAGACATCTACAATGATAATGATCAGACATCAACAATAATAATCCAATAATAAATGATATAAAAACTGAGATATACTGTAGTAGTACTTATTTAGATGCATTTTGCATCTAAACCAGGATTTCTGAACTTTTTCATGTCATTTACACGTAATTCACATTTCTGAGGGAAAAATTGTGCAGCTGATGTCAGTGGTGACTTTGCTGAAATAAGAATGTGTGACATGATAATTAATAAATTAAAGTTCTTAGGTGTAAGTTAAGTTAAGTTGTTAGTATGATGTCCTTGTCAAAAATGTGTCTGTTTCTGTCTGTGGACTATTTTATTTTGAAAATTATCTAATAATTCATCATATGTACAATATGTATCGTTATATCTGTATCATTTAGACTCTGATTAAAATCATGATTGTGGTCCTGAAATAGTTCTCTGAATTTACCATCAGCCTCTCTTTGGTTGTAGGCAGTTATAGCATATTTCATATGCTGAAATGGTTCACAGTAAGCACCTTTGCTTTAATATAATTAAATACATTTTTTCTGAAAACTCATTTTATGCTGATTTTATATCAAGGTTTTCAGTAAAGACAGTGACATTCATGCAGATGTCTTCATCTTAGTTTTCATATTCACTTCTCTTTTATATTTTTTGTAGCTTTGTATCCTGCACTGTATTTTATTGCTCTCTTTATTTTATAACTGTTATATTTTAGAAGCAACAGCTGAGTATTCATTTGGCTTTGTGAAGCACTGAAAAACTTTATTTGGGAAAGTGCTTAGAAACTTTACTGAAATTGTTTCCATTAGTGTGTGTTATCATGTGTGTTATCATGTGTTTATGTGTGTTACTGTGTGTGTGTCTGTGTGTGTTTAACAGTGACAGTGATAACCCCACTCCTCCCCGCACCCATACCTGTCCTGCTGTTGCCATGGTAATCCATCCCCACTGAGGGTCACAGCAGGACATCATAAAAACAAAGTTAGACTCACAAGGGAGTCTGCACAGTGTGAATGTGTGTGTGTGTGTGTGTGTGTGTGTGTGTGTGTGTGTGTGTGTGTGTGTGCATGTTTACCTAATGTAAATGCTCTCCCATTAACTCTGTGACATCACCTCATCACAAACACACACACACTGTCAGCCGGCCACCGTTCATTAGTTCCCATGATGTAACACCAACCTAGCAACCAGACCTGTGGCTAACTCCCCCCACTGCTTCCACGATCTCTTTGGACTGGTTCCCAAGGGTCACGGCCCCGCGCTGCCACCCCCCACCAGCTGGCCATCTGTCCTGGAGACGCCACCACGATGGCAGGCAGAGCCCACCGGGAACAGCTGCCGGCACTAACGGAGGCAACTAACCAGAGCCAGGAGCTCAACGGGAGGTGGCTTTTGCCGAGCCGCTTTTAGCTCGCTCAGCACTGAAGCGAGCAGTAACATCTTGTTTGGAGTGAATGGTCGAGCTGTGACTTTGATCTCTGAGATAATCTCATGAGCGTTGACCTCCGATGGTGGTGATGTCACATGTAGAGATCACATGGAAAAATATAAATCATGTATTTAACATGCAAATGTGTGAAAACAATCAAGGCTAGAGGAGACTACAGGCCAAACATCAGATCAATGTTACTACAAGGAATTGAACCAGAAACCATTTTGCTCTGAGAACGGATCAAACAAGACCATATGATTTCATGTTAGTGTTGAGGTCAGAGGTAGAGGTCCACAGACTGGTCTGGTTATCCCACAAAAACTGTGGGAACCACTTAATAGGGGTAAAAATGGCTCCCCAATACCAGTTGCTCAAATCTTTGAATGTTGTCACATTAAGATTTTACATGAACAGACATGTCCACATACTCCACATATTTTTCAAGGACTGGAAACCAGCTGTTCCTTCCTGGCCTTGATCAGATTTTATGGTGATATGAAAAATGCTTCCTCTAGCAAACTCTGACCACAACACAGTGCTAATAATACCAACATAAAACCTTATCAAACCACAGGTTAAAACAAGTACTGTGTGGTCAGTAGATAAAATGTAACTTCAACTGCAATGACAGGACTATTTTTCTGGATGCACATGTGGACAAGGCCACTGTCGGTTGTGACGGGTTATGTAAACCATTTATGTGGACAATATGGTCCTCAAAAAGGACATTATTGTCTATGACCCAACATCAAACTGCGCATTACATTACATTACATTAAAAAAGCCTTCAGAAACTGTGACTGGGTGCAGCTGTGAGCAGTACAAAAGGAACTGGTTTGGCTGTTAAGGAAAGGCCAGGAGGTGGCGAAGAAACATGATAGAAGAAAAATTTCAGCATGACCAAGCTGTGGGATTCTGTTAAAGCCTTGACAAACGTGCAGCCAAGGAAGAGGCACATAATCGCCATGGATTAACCTTCAGAAAGCTAACAAATTGAGGTTTGAGAGTCAGGATTTCAACTCTGTGCTGCAGATCATTTCAAGCGGTTTTAGTTGTTGGCTGACACCAGGTGCAGTCTGTCTTTAGTCATTTCATGCACCTGACAGTGGATTCACACACTGTCCCTGCCTTCAGATTCAGTTCCCTAAGCCAAGAAGACACTGTTGACTTTAGTTCAGCCTTTATCATTTGACTCATAAAATGAGACAGCTGAAAATTTGGCTTTGTATTATTATTAAATCATACCTCTATTTCTGACAGACCACTATCTACACATCTGTGTCCACCATCTACACGTCAAAAAGATCCTCTCCAACACCAAGTCAACATGAACAACAGCAAAGAGATGGTGAATATAGATATACTCCTAGTAGGTCTGATCTAATCCTGTCCAATCCATCTTCCACCATTTATACAGCACATTAAAAAAAAAAAAAAAAAAAAAACACGGTAGCTGTACAAAATGCTGTACACAGGAATAGACAAGATAAAACACTAAAACAACTTAAAGGCTAAGGATACGCTTAAAGCCCACTAAAACACTAGGGTATAAAAGATAAAATTTAGTAAAACACTAAAAGAGTTAAGAGACACTAAAAGACAGACAGAGACCACACAATTCTCATACTGGGTTTAAAGCCAAAGAGTAAAACTGAGTTTTATCATGTATCTGTTGACTAGGTGGTCTGTGAGAGCCTAATAGAGAAAGAAACTTCTCAGTATAGTTTAAAATCTTTTTTGGACTGACATGAAGGTCAGGAAGGAGGAAGAAAGTGCATCAGTCTCTTCAATCTATATACAAGTAGTCATTGCTCAGAGGAGCTGAGTACAAGCTTTTACCCTCTGGCAGACGATAGAGAGCATCCAAGTGGAGACTCAGTTGTTTTAAAAACTCATTTGTGCCTTCTTCTATTAACATCTTAATATCTTATATCTAATTGTATTGTATCTAAAGGGCTATGATCTCCTTTCAGCCTTCAGCTACAGATGCTGGAAATATCTGGTTCCAGCATGTACAAAAAAAGGTTAGAATTGGTGGTGTTCAGAGGACTATCATCTCCTCATGGCTGAAAACTAAATACATGAATTGGATTTTTTTTTTGGCTTTGCAGAAAGGGTTTTTATAATTCAAGAGCGTTTATGTTTCATGCCAATAAAGAAAACTCAAGCTGACAGAAAGGACAGTGTGACAGTTCATTCAAGCTGAAGTTTAAGCGCCAAGAAACCCAAACTCTGAGGAGACTACAGAGCAGTTCACGACGCTGAATATTCATGATCCAGCCATACACCAATCTTCTGAGGCTACTATTTGTTAAAGGCTATATATGTCAGCAGATAAATTGACTCACATCTGAGATACAGACACTTGAGGAAAATATGAACAGATCACCTTCAGATGAAGAAATCCTATTATTCCTTCAAGGTTCGGCAATTCAGTGTTATCCTAGAGATAAGGACACAGTTATTATGTTACTCATAAATAAGAATATATACAACTGAGGAAAACAGACAATATAAGTGGGTTTTCATCCACACAGATCTAAACCTCACAAACATAAAGTGAGAGGTAAACTGATCTAATTTCTTTAGAAAAATGAAGTGGTTTCTGGCACTTTCTAGGAAAAAACTTAACACTTAACACCCATTCAAACAATGGTGACAACACTAGACTCCCATCTCACTGAGATAGAAATAATCATAAGAACAGGTCTTAAAATCAAGTGGTGAAATCGTCTTAATGACCCAAACCTTCACCAGAATCTTCTAACTGCCTCCTACAAGGCAAACATCCCTCCTTGGGGTTTTTTAAATGACTGCTGACTCCTTCGAACTTCCCCACGTGACCCTGGTCTGTGAAAATCATGTTAATTACTCCTGCATCCTTGTCAGCAGTTGTTCAACCCCTTGGGTGTCAGTACACCCGGAAGGATTGTAAATTACACCTGCAACACTCCTGTAGACCTGTGGTACTCCTTTCAGATGTAACATCCCTGGAACCTCTGAGATAGAGCTTGAAAAACATTTTGAAACCTGTCATATTGACTCTGAGCTATTCTTGAAAGATTTCTGGTATACCTGGAGTAATCCTTATTAGGATTTAACAAAACGTGGGACAATGTGAACATCTTCCTGGACCTTGTAAAAACTTCAATGTCCCCTTGACTCCTGGAACTTCAAGAAATTAACATGTAAAAACAATTGTAGAAAACTTTCGTACTTCATGACAATCCAGAAATCTCCAACTGATCTTTAAACTCCCAGACATTCTCAATGGATTGTCCGAACAGTATTAACAATATCTGTAACCATGTTCAGGACTCAAGAAACTTTAAACTGTGTTGCAGAATCTTTTAAATCCCACACTCAACCTTTTTAAGGACATCTGCGAACATCCGCAGGATCAAACTTCTTCATTGACCACTTGATCCACTGAATCACACCCTGAACTGTATCACTCTAAATGACCGTGCAAAACCGCCCAACTACCATACCTTCGTGAATTATGCCTACAAAAATCTCCAAGGACTGCTCGAACCCCTGAGAGAGCTGGTGAGTCTTAATTAGCTGGTAGAACCTCTATGATATTATCAGTGACTCCTGAAACAAGTTCAACTACAACTGGGACCTATTTAAACACAACCTCAGAACTCAGTGACCCTTAGAACCTCCACAATGTCCAGGAGTGTGACAGAAAAAAACACTGGTTTAAAGTAGAGAGTGCACAGACTGCAACTCTCAGCATCCTGCCTTGCTGCTGTACATCAGTCGAAGGCTAGCCGAACTCCAATTTACAGCTACTGCCAAATACAGAGACATGCACATACACACTCATACACAAACACACTGACACACACAGCTCCTTCTGTAGTGTACAGCGGCCACCACAGATAAGCTCAAATAAACAACAGACCTGGAAAAATAAATCCACCCCCTTCTCTCCCCTCTCTCTCTCTCTCTCTCTCTCCCTCTCTCCCCAGGGATGAGAGAGGACATCCAAAGAACACCGCCTGTTACTATAAAGCTTCTTGACATCACAGACACTCACACACACACACACAGTCAGTGATACAAATAAGACAGAGAGGGAGGTATGGTTCCACAGGGAGGAATCACCTCTTCTGTCGCTCCACACACTCCTTTTATCTACCGGTTAATGAGGAGCAGATATATACACACACATACATAAACACATACACACTCAAGAAACCTCATATAAACACAAAGACACACACACATCTTCAGGACTTTGGTTTCATCAGACCGTCTCTCAGTGAGTGTCCCACTTCCAAAAACTATGGACCACTGCTTACATCATTATGTAACGCCATGGGTGTGTGTTGTTCAGACCAGAAAAGCTTTGAAAATTCAGCTTCTCTTTCCTCAATGTGAAGTGTTGTAACACTTGAGGCTCTAATGAGTATGTGCATGTAGAGAGAGACAGAGAGAGAGGGAAAGAGTGTGTGTGTGTGTATTTATGTGTCCAACACGTGAATCTTGCGTCACTGCAAGCAGTCAGTTGATGGGATTTTTTGCAAAGTAAGCAGTTGCCAAAAACAGATATACCCAGTGTTGCTGCTGTAAATGTACAATAATCAATCAAAGTACTTGTGAATGTTTCCAACCCCTTAATAACTCTGGGTGGCTTCATCAGACCTAATTAGTGTTCTCTAAAACCCCCCAGAGGGAGTTTGTTTCTTTTTGCAAGAAAGCGTAGAACTTGTAAAGGGGTCCTAGAACCTTCTGAAGAACCACACTTCTTTTGGAGCTCCATCGGCAAAATCTAAAGCATCCCTTATGGCTCTGTGACCCTTGTCCAGCACTATCAGGCCTGGCAGCATTATACTTTTGGACATCTCAAAATCTCCTAACAGTTCCAACTTCGAACTCATTGTCAAGGAACCATAGACCATTGAAGAAGACAGGACAGGACCTCTGACCTCTTCAAAAAACAAAGAACTTACTCAGTGGTCCTTTTAGGCCTTTATTTTGAAAAAAAAAAAAAAACATATTTGTCTTTTAGTGCAATTCAGTTTTTATATAATTATAGATACTGCAGTATCTGTTAATGTAATTCCAGTTGGCTCTGTGCTTCATTAATATGGAGTTTTTGCTGGAGAGTTGCTGAATACCAAATGTTGCTGGAAATATCTTCATATTTGGACCTAAAGTCCTTGCAAGTGTGAGGGGAAAAAAGAGAGACACTAATAATCCTAAAAATAATGTATGTTAGAGTTTCCAGAGAATACAACTCCATCCTGGGAGAGTTTCTGACAGATCGCCCACTGGAGACAAGAAGGAGAAGAGGATGATGATGGTGATGAAGGAGGAACAAGGGAAGAAAAGAAGGGAATGTGGATCCCAGAGGAGAAGCGAAAGTAGTCAGAGAGCGGAGGCCTCGTGTAAGAAAATGGGGGGTGGCTCAGTGTGTGTGTGTGTGTGTGTGTGTGTGCGTGTGCGTGTGAGTGCGTGTGTGTGCATGTAAGTATGTATGTGTGTGTATGAGGTGGGGTGGGCGGGTGGGGGAGTGAGGGGGGCAGATGGAGGTGATGCGCTTCACTGAGGAGAACATGTGACCTGCTCAACTCCCCCCCCCCATTTCCCTTTCTTCCTCCTTCTAGTGGAAACTAAACTCTCTCATCAAATGTGGACATCTTATCACAGCCTTTAAGGCTGTTTTGCATATGTTCTGAAAACAGACGTCCAGCAATTTACTACTTTTTCTCTGTTAAATCCTCACAGGTTTAGTGAACAATTATAGGATAAAAAACAAAGCTATTTTCCTGCATCATCCAGACTGACACATATGTATGCATAGTATTCTGCAATAAGTTAATTAAACTTGAGATGAACAAATGAAAAAAAAAAAAAAAAAAAAATGGGGGGAATAGGATACAGAAATGTATAATATTTTTTGTTTAAGCAGTACTTGTGAGGTTGCTGCTGTGGTGCCGCGTGAGTGGCAGCCATTTTGGCAGCATTTATTTTTCTGTTAACTTTTTTTATTTTCTGTTAATCTATTTTCATATTTTTTTTATGCTGTCAAAGATTCATTTTCCCTTAAGGGACAAATAAAAATATTCTATTCAATTCTATTCTATTCTAGTTAAGAGCAGCTGTATGCATGTAATGTTTATTTATATTGTGGTATGAACCAGTTTCAGATACCACAGTATTTATTTATAGTGTAAGCTGATTTGCAACAGCCATCTTTAAACAACACAGCTCGTTATCAAAAGACAAAGACAACAACACAAAACACAAGTAATGATGTTTTATAATTAGCATCAAACTCAACAACAGGTATGAACCACGGATTCATGAACCAAGCAGAATGTGCAAATACATACATATTTCTATTTGTGTGCATGAAGAGTTGTATTAGTTGGAGTTATCATGAGGCCTTTCTATTTATTTTTAATGTAACGTGTTAGCAGATATACATTAGTGCAGCTGACGTCATCACATTTTCAATGTTTTTACACTTTTATCTGGAAGTGGAGCTGGTGGCTGATTAAGAGCTGAGATAGAAAACCTGTGTGTGTGTGTGTGTGTGTGTGTGTGTTGTCCAGAAATTACTTAAGCTCTTAGACTGATGCAATCAGCAGATAAAGAGGTTGTATGTTTGTGTGTGAGTGTGCAACCAAATGCAGTGTGTTTGCATGTAGTTGCATCTGGGAGATGACCCCCCCTTCCCCCAAAAACACACACGCACTTCATAAATCAGCTTGTTATCCAGCAACCATCAGTGTCAGGCAGCACTTCATCCCTGTGTCTCTCAACCATTTCCTAATTCTCTTTTCAACTACTTTCTTTCCTAACTCCCTCTCTCTTACCTTCCTCCTCTTTTCCCAGCTCTGTCTGTTCATCTCTCTCTACAAACACACACACATGCAATCAAATACCACAAACTACACCCCCTCCCTCCAATCCTCTCTCTCTTAGTTTGGTTTTTCTCCTCTTTCCAATCTGTCCCTCACAGACAGGAAGTGGGATGCATTAGCAGAGTGAAGACAGGCTGATGGAATTAACGTCCATTATCTGACCATTTACAGGATGGAGAGCAGGATGAAAGAGGCAGAGGGAGGTGGAGAAGTGAAATGATAGAGATCTCACCACATCCAGCTCCATCCCTGCTCTGAGCTCTGAGCTCTGGAGACCAGAGACCGCAGCACAAATACAAAAAAAATAAAAAAAAACAAGTGTGGTTTGTTTGTCTGAGGACGAGGGCAGGACAAACAAACACACCTTCATGATATGTTTGTTGTGGTGCATTTTATTTGCTTCACTCCCCCACCTTGTAGTACTTTCTGACTTCCTGAACTGTGACCATTGTTTCTTTATGAAGATGCAAATGTATATTTTCATTTTAGTTTAAATAAGTCCATCTCCAAAAACAAATAGTTGTAGTTGTTTTCACAGCAGGAAACAGTGCATCTGTTGGGGGGACTATTTATAGCAGTGTATTAATACACATTTTGTGCTCTAGTGAGTATTTGGGGCAGCAGGACAGTGTGTGTGTGTGTGTGTGTGTGTGTGTGTGCGCGTGCGTGCGCATGTGTGTGTGTGTGTGTGTGTGTGTGTGTGTGTGTGTGTGTGTGTGTGTGAGTGCGTGTGTGTGTGTTCTGGGAGTGAGTCAAGTAAATAAAGTTATGATAAAGTTAATGTGCAGCAATAGAGCTCTGTGGTATGGAGATTACGGTGTATGAGGCTTTTGATGTACACCAAAACCTTGAACTTTTAATCTTAAACAGCTGAGCTTTTATTTTGAAGTGAATTAGTTTTTTAACTTTCCCAAATGTTGAAGGCCCAGCATCTTGACTTGAAATTATTTGGAAGTTTTGGGAAAATGGCCTCAGATTACCTCTCGGTCATACATTAACACAATGACACGAATATGGACAAACTACAGAAGTCTGGTCAGATTGTCATCTATCTCTATTTTGAAGCTCTGGTGTAAAAACACTGCAGAAACTGTTTCTAACCACAGCTCCTACTGAAGATCTTCTCCTAATACAACAGGCAGTTGCAATGATGTAAATGACTGAACCTGAGCCTGTGTGAATGCATGTCACATGTCAGGAGCATCCAGCTTAGATCTAGATGGATTATATCCAGATTATATTACTGGTCTCTGTGGATGATCCGCCTATGAAAAATAAAGCAGATGGGAAAGCAACAAAGATGCATTAAGAGCCAGACTCAAACCACTTCAGCAGACACGTGCCATAATTGTACAAAGTACAAATAAATAATTATGTGGGTGCAGACTCCAACTTGCTGCACAAACTGAAGAATAAAAGACCTGTTTGATACGACTGCAAACTGCTGCAGACACAGAGGCTCAAGGTTTGGAAAAAGGTTTGAAACAGGGAAAAAGATAAGATAAGCAGTTGAAGTTGTACTTGCATGAAGCAGTAACTAACTTTTAGTGCAACTAACTAGATCTTACAGCAGAGGCTCAAATTAAGTATAATAAAATGATAGTACCACCTGTTCCCACAGCTCTTAATCAGTCCATCTGAAGCACCTGAGATCAGACCGATGGACAGTCTGCCATGAAGCCCAGTGATCAATAGAGTCTGATAGAGAGCCAGAACAGGTTGCTGGACAGTCTGCTGAAAATACAAACTCAGCTCAAGTAAACCAACTAAACTAAATTACTTCTGCACCAATAGAAAAAGCATATGCTGCTGTGGTGGTTACTTGTTGTATTTTATTGAATGAACTTATAGCAAAATAAGTAATATATTGATTTTGTGTTCTGAGTAAAATGCAGTAAAATCAGTGGAAATCTTGGAGTTTGGATGAACAGCAAATTTAAAGAAAAACAAGAAAAAAAAGACATCAAGGTTCTATCATATTGAATATATTTAATCAAGTGATGTACATAAGTAGAGAAATTAGATCAGTACTTTTTTTATCTGACAGCGATAGTTACATATCGCACATATAAAACTTGAGCTTACACATTTAGTCAATTAACAAATTAAATGAAGAAATAATAACTAATCACTGAAGTCATTTATCACAGTCACAAAAGACTTAATTCTTCCAGCTTTTTAAATTTGAAGATTTTCTCCATCTAAAACTCTTTGAGGTCTGGACTGTGTTTATTTTTTTTTTTTGTGTGTGTGTGTGTGTGTGTGTGTGTGTGTGTGTGTGTGTGTGTGTGTGTGTGTGTGTGTGAAACAGAACTAGCCGCACCACACTCCTGCGCTCCCTCTCCACTGTCAAGCAGCCATCAGCCCTCCCTTCACCCAACAACACAATTACGATCTGCGCTGATCCATTACCGCCTCCTGTCTCTAAATCTGCTGTGGGGTCAAAAGAGGAAAAACATTTTGCTAAATCAAACAACCTGCATATCCCCTACAGAGATCAATAAAAGCATATTTTATATCATCTTTGTTGAATTGAAAAAGATAACCAGTACTCTCATAATGTGTACAAAATCATTAAATATTTGCAGATTATACACAAATTCCATAACCAGTATAAAAGAACTCACTGGGGCCATTTTTCTTTTTCTTTAAATACATGTCCCTGTTTGTCATACTTGTTGTAGCAATAAAGGTTGAGGTTTTGAATCAGGCAGAGGGAGTAAAGTGTATCTGTAGCAGTGTATTAATCCTCAGTAGACTGCTGTAATCTGTTGACCTCTCTGTTGGTACAGCACACACACACACACACACACACACACATGCTTCCTTGGGAAATACCTGCAGCTAAAACATGTTTGACCATCAAAGTGGAAGATGGTACAACACAACCATCTCCTCATGCTGCAACACACACATACTTACCCCTGACCTCATTCCACTGTGCACGCTGAGATACAACCACTTACACACTCTCCTGCTCTTTATCACTATTTCTCTCTCTCTCTCTCTCTCTCTCACTCACACACACACGCACACACACATTCAGAAACACACTCACTCACACTGGGTGGCAGTAGCCTGTAGGCGTGCGAGCGGCTGTGAATAATTGTGTTTACAGATGGCATACGTACGACCTGTGGGTTGAGAGAGAGAGAGAGAGAGAGAAACAGAGTCGGTCTTCTTGCCCTCACAAAAGAAGACAGGAATGACATTTAAATAGAAGCTCTCTCTTCCTTCCACCTCGCTCTCTCTCCAATTTCTATTTTTTCCAGTTTCAACTCTTTCACTTCAGTTGGCTTAATTGGCATAAGTGGTAACGAGGCGTTTACAGCCAAAGCAGAACAATGAGCAGTGGCATTAAGATGCTGAAATGTTCAGATGTGTGTCTAATTAATCATTTGGCTCCAGAAAGTAGGTAAATTAAGCACTTTATTTATACCAAATGGAAAATGAACTTTAAAAGTAAAACAGTTAAAGCCAACAGCTATGTCATGATCAGATATTTATATTATAGGCAAGTGTAAAATACACATGAATAAATCAGAGGAGTCAATATACTAGCATCATGATTATACATGCTAACAAAAATGAATCACAAAATGTGCTGTATATTGTCCTTTTAATTGCCTTGTATCTCTCTGGTGCTGTCTCATCCGCTAACAGGCAACAAGTACCTATTAAAATAGTGGGCTAAGATTGAGCTAACAAGGTAGCTGAATGGTGTTTTTTCTCCCCCAACTTCTGGCTCAAAATATATGTTTATATGCCAAAAACAGGCTAAACTATAAAATAAAAACCTAAAGTCATGTAGGATCACTAGCATCTCTTCGAGTAGAATCATATCTTATCAGCCTGTAGCCTACTGGCTAAGACAACTAGCATCAGCAAAACCTATTAACATTATCAATTATTTCCAAGCTGCTGTTACGTAAGTGATAAATAATGACAGGCGTTATAATATGCCAACATGCTAATATGATGACAGGCTGACAAAATGCTAACTGCTGCAGACAGAGGAAGTGTATTATGTTAGCGTCTCCCCTGCTAACCCGTCTGTGGATCTATAAGTGGAGCCGATGTGAGGGTGGGCTTGGTATGATTTACATAATTGGGATGTTAATTTGTTAAGCTGTGGGAGTTGATTATGTTGCATATTGATTGTGTTGTGCTGCTGTGAGGTCACACATCTCTTTAACAAAGGTATATGCAGTGCAGGAAAATGATGCAATCTGATTAAAAATATGAGGTTGACATTACTGCTGACACGCTGAATTTTGACACACAGAGCCAGTGCGTGTGTGTTTGTGTGAGTGTGTGTATGTGTGTTCACTCAAGGCTGACTGATGGTTGTGAACGGTAGAGAAAGAGGAAGTAGAGAAGGAGGGAGGAGCCTCCACTTGGTCTTACCGTTCTCTGGGTGCTCCATCTCACCAATGCTGCCGTCAGGAGTTGTCCGCTCATAGTGGTCCTCCGGCAAAGCCAATGGGCCAATTCGTGGCCCTGATGAAGACTTGGAGCTTGGAGTCTCTGACTCCTCCAGGCCGCTGTCGTAGTAGCTGTGCTGGGACGCGTCCTGCAGGTCCTGGGACTGGTTGGCTGTGGAGAAGGTCACTCGGCGGTGGGGGAGCTGTGAACATAGAGGGAGAGGCAGGCTGAGTTATAGAGCTCGGAATTACATTTGATTCAAGGTATGAAAAGGTTCGGCTTCAGTTAAATCTTATGTAGGTGAATTACTTAACAGCTGTTTAACTATAACTACACCTGCTATAGAAAGAACACACGACACAATTTAATGAACAGCAGCCGATTAACATCCCTGTGGAGTCAGACCTTTGGTTAGAATCACAGCCATTGTTTTTGTTGATCTTGTGCTTACACACACAGATGATGCAACAGTGATGGCAATGGTGTCACATGATCCCACTGATGAACAGAGAAAAACAACTTTGCAGATGTGTCGTGACGCAGGAAATGAGCACTGAACGTAAACACAACTTTTGTTTTTAAGATTGCAATCCCAGTAAGTGTACAGGAGCGTGAATATGTGACAAACAAGGTCTGAGGGTCTTTGAACTTTATTACCTGTTTCACTTATAATTTGAGGTTGACATATGACACTAACTTGACACTAATTTTGACTGAAAAGCAGAAAGAGAAAAGCTATTTAAATTGTACTTTGATGTTTTGTTTGGACCATGTCTTATCTGCTGACATACAAGGGAGGTATGGGTGGCCTGTACCAGCCACCAGGGGGCGAGGTAGATGATTTGGTTTCACTTGGAAGGAACTGTGATGTCTTTTTTGTAATCTTTATACGTGTGCAAATGTCTGGATCCTGACATGATTAATCAAAATAGCTTGTGATTGATTATCTGCCAATTCACTAACTGACGCACTAATGCAGCTCTAATTCACAGCCTGATCAGTGTTTTGCTTGGTCGATTGATTCTTCTGTCTAAAATCAGGCAATATGCAGATTTTGCAGTTTTTTTTTTTCAGTCCCTGGAGATAAACCCTATTTGATGTTAGTGTTAAGTGTTCTTTTGATTTTTTTTGGTTTTGAGGTAGTGATTTTTGTGTCGCAAGTGTGTTTTGGTTTAGTAAAAGCAGCGGAACACACACTTTGTGTGTGTGTTGTATCTTTCTGGGGGTGAAGGTTTCACCAACTGACTTGTGTGTTTGATAGTTTGTAATTGAAATGCAGTTGTTGCACACACACACTCACACGAAGCGCTGCCAAACAGGCAAAACTGTCCTCATTTAAAAGACACACAGCTTACACACACACCTGACTGGCCGACCAGCTCTGATAAAAAGCAGTATCATCCCTGGCTCAGCAGATACACTGTCACCATGGCAACTAGGTGCTGCCAGGAACCAGAACCAGTAAAACCAGCAGCAGCAGACTGGGCTTTGCTTGTCTTTATCTACAGTTTTTATAGTATTTTTTTCTAAAGTAATTTATTTACAATTTTTCATTTATTTTTAATTATTTAATTGCAGCCACCCTCCCTCACCTCAGATCACATTCACATATCAAATCTGACTCTCTGTTGCCGCTGGAGGACGGTGGCAGACTCACGGCCCTCAGATTCTCTACTGAAATATTTGTGTAAAACATTATAAAAATATCTTTAATTCTCCTGCCTGAAGGCACAGGCAGCCACAATTAATGTCACTGCAATAGAAAAATGTTCAAAAACTCAAACCACAGCGGAGACGTCCTTTAAACTGTGTAGACACAATTTGCTGTTGAGGCATCAAAAGCCAATCCCTGGCGCCGCGGGCAAACGGGCTCCTCTCCAGGTAAACACACTCAAACACAGGTAATAACTGGGGCTCTCAGCAGGTCTGAGCGCTCACACTTCCTGTCTTTATACTCGGTGGTAAATCCCTGAAACTGGAGGTGCTCTCAGAGGTCATGCTTTCTGCTCAATCATTTGCATAAAACCAGAGTTATTATTTAATGGAGTCAAGAAATGAACATTCAGATTTTTATTGCATCCATTGTGATTCACTGTCGTCCACAGAGGTAGATGGTCTTACTGTTGCATCTTGTGTTGTTTCACATTCTCTGTAAATTTGCACTGACTTCTTTCCATTGACTATTTCTGGTTTTAAATTTGCTGTGATGTAACATAAAAGACACTGTTTGATGTAGAATACATACTTATCAGAAAAAAATATTTTTCATAGAAAGCATTTTGATGAATAGGCATCACTTTCATACTCTAAAAAAATTTGATTTCTTCCTGTCATGAAAGTCAAGTTAATAAATGTCACATTTCCTGGTTTTATGCACCATCATGGATCATTGCTATGCGATAAAAAATCACATCACTGTGAATAGATTTTTATAGTGTGTTGTCATAAGCTGGAACTAAATCACTGTTGCTTGTTTTGCAGGTGAAAGAATAATTGTGTCTAAAGCTGGTCTAGGTTACATGTAACATATTATTAGCATTTAAATCAGCATCTGTTTGTCTGTTCTTGCATGGTCAGTGATGTAAAAAGCACGATTTGTTTGAGCTGACATCTGAGGCAAATGCTGCCAGGAAATACCAGAGGTAATATTTTCAAGTGAAGCTGCACTTAATGTATCACTACAGATAACATTTGTCACTCTCCATGATACTCACCATAACAGGCTACCATAGACTGCAGCAGGTTGAGGAAGTCCCTTGTATGACAGACCACCCTGCCCGCCTGCTAAATGTCTACTCGCTGCATAATGCCTGCAACATTTACAAAACTGACTACGGCCTTTGAGATTAATCTTGAGCCCTAATGCCCCGATCCCAGGGGCAGAGTGAATCACCTCTGATTTCCTCGCTGTCTCTGCTTCATAAACACCGGTATGTGGTATAACCCCTAGAAACGTGAGAATCTCAGCTATAAGATCATAAAAAACATTTCTACAATCACCAAACACAGCTAAAGCAACAAACAATTAAAAAGCTACTAAACAAACTCCACAAAAAGACACAAACTCAGCAATTTTTATCAAGATCCGACTAAAACTGACTGAACCAACAGTGATAGAATGATCAAAAATGTTCGTATGATTGATAAACACAATCATAAAACCTGTATTACCGCTCTTGTCTTGTTTATGAGACATTAATCCACACCGATAACACTGCGTTTCCTAAACAACTACACCTCCCATGATGCTCTGTGAGCAGATCAAAGGTCAAAAATAGTCTTTTCCTGCCTGGTAGCAGGCTGTGATTGGATGATATCCAAGCTAGCACTTGCAAGAAAAAATGGCAGATAAGGCAGCTCTGTTTGCTGGGTGGGGATATTCCATTACATTGGAGGGTGAAGGTGGTGTTATTCAAACATCCCATTGTAAAAGACGGGGAGAAATCTAAGACTGGTGAATTTACTATTTAAACTTTTTTTTTTTTTTTTTTAATCAAACTCACAGTGTGTAGAGGCAGTATAGACCTAAAAAGACATTCATATGGGACCTTTAAAGAAAACAAACAAGCTTTTCCTTGTCGTACTGTCAGTTTGTTCCTAACACAAATAAGACAGAAGACATTCACAACGACAAGAGGACTCTGTAAGAGAAACGGCGTTGGGCATTTATTAATAACCACTACCTGCTCCCAGCTTCCTTGCTGCATGTTTGCTGTGTGAGCATTAGGAAATAAATCACATCTATATTTACATGAAGAGAGAAATGAAGCAACTCCAATCATCTTGGCTGCCTGTCTGTCACCTGCTTCATACACACACACACACACACACACACACACACACACACACACACACACACACACACACACACACACACACACACACACACTGCAACATCCTTGTGTTATTTGCCCTTTTTTGTACTTCTACTCCCGTATGTGTTTGTGAGCATGTGTTTGTTTGCTGGAAATGTGAAGTGCCATCTCAGCAGGTTGCACCATGGGAAACTGGAGCAGATCAGAGGGGACGAATATAAAGACCAACCAACATCCAGAGCAACTTCCACCTCAGTCTCCGCACCCCCTCCCTCACCCGGCCACCCGCCACCATTTTGTGCCCATGCAAAACGCACCATCCATGTTCCAGATCGCCGTCATGGTGGAGGACGAAATGGCCACCACGTGTGTCTATTTGTGTGTGTGTGCGCGTGCGTGAATGCGTCTGACTGGGTGCTCCGATCATCCTCAATGCCCTATTTTCTGTCTAACCCTGAACTTCAGAGAGGCAGCAGGCCTCTGTAGCAGCTGGAAAACTGCAACCTGATAGCAGCAACTGATTTGCACATTTGATCTGGACATTTTATTGGGACTAACAGGGGAGGTCTTTGAGGATCCAAAACCCAACACCCAAATAGTCACAACACATGTTGACCTGACATAAGTAATCTTTTTTTTGCGAGAGACCTGATCTGACAGGGACCTGAAGAAGTTCAAAACCTGACCCGAGGTTAATCAGACCTGATTCAACCTGTTGTGGACATACAAAGGTTGAAAGGCCCAGCAACATCATGTCCCATCACAATAACAAGCCTAACCTGAATATATGTAATTACAGCAAAGTTATGATTCAAATAACCACACAAGTCAATTCTCACACACATAACCATCTTGAGTGCCACAGCTGTCATTTTACAGCCTCCATCCAGTTTTATAACTGAGTAATGGTGTTAATGTGTTTGGAGAGAAATGGTGTAGAACTAGGAGACATCTTGATCAGATTCTTCAACCACTTCAACAAGCTCAGCTGCACATCTTCAGCCATTATATCCACAAATCCATGTGTTCAGTCACTACCCAAAGCTCAGAACTATGTGTTGGCCAGGACACAGATCTACTTTTGTAAAACATTGTTATTATTATTATTATTATTCATGTTCATTACCACAGTCTGTTCTCCACTTCAAGCCTGTGATACTTTGTGTTTTTGACCTTATTATCTATTATATTTGACCTTATATTAAAAATTTTGATATATAATGGCTGTGAGTGCACCCGCTGAATATATTGTCATGGTGATGAAGGTCAGTAATTAAGTATTCAAGGAAAAGTTGCTCATCACTGCCTGTTTTGTCCACAGCAAAATGTTAGTGCTGCACTTTGACTGAAGCTTCTGATCATTTCTATACTGACTGATGCTCAGTTGTCTGGAGGCAACAAGCACACATACACTTTTAGTGTGTGTTTGTGTATACACACACACACCAACACATACATACATACAACACACTGAGGCCTATGAATATGCTGCCAAATCCACCATGCAAAAAAAAGGCAGAATTAAAGAAGCTATAAGTGGAGCACGATGCAAAGACTGTACAAAATGGCTGCTGTAGAGTGGGGAGCGGCATGCGATCTGTCATTCTATCTGTGGCTCAACTCAAAATCAACCCCACAGAAACACAAAAATGAATCCACTACTCTCTTTCTTTTGCAAAAAATTCATGAAGATGAAGAAGCAGGCGGAGGAGGCCACATTAAATTCACTTCATACATATTCAGTTTTCAGTATTATCCAGTGTATATTCAGATTTTTGGGGCTGAAGTTAGAAGAGGAGTAGGAGGAGGGAGGGTGTGTATAAGGAGCTGAAGAAAGAAGAAGGTTAATGTAGCAAAGAAAGTAGAGTAACAAGAGGCAAAGAAGATGATAAAGTGGAAGGATTGAGATTTGGGGAGGAGGAAGAAAAGGGACATCAAAGGAAAAGAAAAGGAGAAAAGATGGAGGATGGAGAACAAAGAGGACAAAAGCAAGGAAGGAAGAGCAAGAGGAAGAAAATGGGGAGTTAGGGGAAGATTGAGAAGAAGATGAGTAGAAGTGTATTGAAGAAAAGCAGCGGGAGGAGACATGAGTTGTTGAGTAGAGCAGGAGGAGCAGTTAAAGGGAGCAGCAAGAAGACTTGAAGAGGGGCAAGAGTAAAAGGAATAATAGTAAGAGACAGAGGAAAAATGAATGGTGTGAAGAACATGGAGGGGTGGAGAGGAGAGACGCAGAGCAAGAGGAGGCCAGTTGTGGGTTAAGGTAGATAAGAATAAGGCCTCCACCTCCTCGTCATCATCCTCATTCACCTGCTGCTTCCAGTCTTGCTGCAGGAGGTGATAGAAGAGTAGGAGGACGAGGATGAAGAGGAAGAGGTCTTCACCAGGCCACATTGTTCAGAAATGATTAAAAACCAGTGAGAGGAGAAACGCATGACGCCTCACTGGCTGTTTGTCAGCTGAGACATGAAGAGATAACTGTGTGTGTGTGTGTGTGTGTGTGTGTGTGTGTGTGTGTGTGCGAGCGCGCCTGATCCTCATTACCTCCCTCTGTGGGAGATAAGAGTGTGTGAGACTGCATTGTGCATGCTTATAAAAGTCTGTCCTTATCAAGTATGCATACACACACGCACTCAAACCAACACACACACAGCACACATGAAGAGTGGCTGTCAGCGATAATTCAACACAACTGTGTTGAATCCAAGTGGAGAATGAAAGAGGAGGGAAAAACAGATGGAGAGGGAGAGAGAGAGAAATGGAGGGTGAGAGAGGTGGACAGAGCAAGAGGGTGAGCAAGAGAGACACACACATGAAAACCTAGTAATGATTCGATCACTCAACCAACCACCAGTCATTTTTTTACCTGTCAATCATGACGTCTGAGCTCGTTTTTATTATTTGATCAGTAACATAAACACCTAATAACAACTTGCATAAATAACTGAAACATTTCTTTCACAAGTACACATGTGATGTTTTAGTTTGAGTCATGATCCAGACATTATTTAGCTTGTTTTCTGGAAGACATCATGTCATCCATCTTTATCTAGAGTCTATGTGCAGGACACTGATGTCAAACTTATGATCTGAATTATCCAACAATATGAACTTGGGTTGGGGATCAACTTTACCAGGGATGATTCCAGATTATCTAGTAACACTATTTATACTGTAATCAAACTACAATGGTAAATAAAATTGATCCAACCCAAGTTAATTATATCCACCAACCCAAAGGACATCGTGTTGGACAGAACAACATCAATTTAAATGTGTTGATTATACATACATATTCACATATATATTCATATTCAGAACTGAATCTCAGTGTTTCAGTGAAGAATCCAGTGCTATTGTTGTTATGGCAGTGAAGTTTGAATCTAAACCTCTCAGATTTCAGAGCCATTAACACATCAGGGCTATACACAGGTTTTAGTGTGTAAAGAAACTAAACATGAGCTGAGTGTATTGAGTCTGATACTCAGACACTGTCCTGTCTGCGTCAGCTGTTACCTATGTCAACTGTTACACTGTTACTGTACTCAAGAAGAAACAATCGACCAAGCAAACATTCTGTGTCACAGCTGCACGTGATTTTGTTGCATCCTCTCCATCCTGTCTGATATTCCGCTGAGCTGAGTGTAATTTATTTAATGTTGTTTATGATGTGATGGCTGCTTTGGTAATAAAAGTTCCTTCTCTGTCATTGTCAATAAAACATTTTCAATAAAGTTGGATTTGAATGTGAATTTGAATGAGATGGAGAGAGGAAGTAGAGAGAGAGAGAGAGACATCGAAGAGCATCACCATCAGGACAAAGACAGACACAGTGTGTGTGTGGGTGTGTGTGTGTGTTTGTGTGTGTGTGTGTGTGTGTGTGTGTGTGTGTGTGTGTGTGTGTGTGTGTGTGTGTGCCTCTGCTGTGTGTGAGTGAGTGTGTGTGAGAGAAAAGCAGCTGCTTTGACTGGTTATATGTACAAAAACGCACACACAAACATTTGCAAAGTCTAGACCATTTAGAATATAGATGATCACATTTCTCATTATTATTTTTTATTATTATTATTATGAAAGGATTTTAAAATGTGGACAAAATTATATTATTTAAATTCAAGTGTTAAGCAACCGTACACACTACACACACTACACTACATGTCAACACCCTGCCTGTTTACCATGGATACACAAACACTTCCTCTTGCTCATATCGCACTAATAAAAGCTTCGATCGCTGATAATGGTGCCAAGCATCAGAGCCAGTGAAGCGTTGCACAAACAGCAGCTCTGTGCTTCTATGTTAAGTTTCCACATGAATCCCAATGAAGAGGCCGCAGCAGGGAAATGAGCTCAGAATGAAGTTATGCAAAACACACTCAACGTGCACATGCACCTCACACCATGTCAGACAAACTCATAAATAAACCACTATGGTTAAAACAGTCAAGCAGAAAGAGAATAAATGTAACTGCCGCAGGAAATGCTAATGCAGCTAATCTGGACTGAAAATCATCCCCAACACATGCAGCATTTCCTGCAGGCAGCCAACAAAACATCATTCACATGATCAGGAAACACAAATAACTGCCCTTGGTGTGTAATTGAATGATATGAGAGTCTAGACTTTGTGACTGAACAATAATGAACTAAAACTGTGAATGTGACCCAACAACCAGAACCACAAAACTCTGTTTTCAGAGTTTGGTACCAAATATACAGTATCTTCTCTGACTGTACAAATACTACAGACCACAGTTGATCCTTCCCTCAGTTTCTTTGACAAACAGAAGCAAGATGTATCACTGCAACTGTCGCTCAGCATCACTCTGCTTCACATCAACACACACACACACACACACACACACACACACACACACACACACACACACACACACACACACACACAAAGATGAAACAGGTCAGCTGTCATCTGGTTCCATGAGTTTAGTTATGTGTCTGAATTCCTCTGTCCTGTAGGTGTGTGTGTGTGTGTGAATCTGTTGTTATACTGGCAGGGCACATGGAAAGCACAGTGCATAACACTGCAGGTGTGTTTTCATGTGTGTGAGGCAAACACACACACACACAAGAAGATGTGAATTCAGATGTGAATTCAAACACACAACAGACAGTTACTTAGTGCTCGGTGTGTGTGCCAGCGTGTGTGTGTCTGTGTGTGACAGTGACGCAGTAATCCAATGAACACGGAAGTGACACACACACACACACACACACACACACACACACACACACATGCATTACAGAAATGAACTCGAATAAATCTTCCTCTTCAGTCGTATTTTTTCAATTTGCTGCCTCGCTGCTCTCTCATGCAGCGCTCAAATACAAAAGTGAACACAGCATTGACGGCTGATGGTTGGACACTAATATCATCCTCCACTCCCTACCACACTGACCCACACAGTATGTGTGTGTGTGTCTGTGTGTGTGTGCACTGTCGTTTAACTGTTTCCTCACTTCTCTCTCTTCATGAACTTCAAACCTTTGAAAAATGACAATGTAAGGTGGACGTGTTTCTAAGGAGGGTGAGTCTGTTGGTACGGATCATGTCAGAGCTGCTGGGAACTGCTGTTCATCTCCTCTCTTTCTATATTACAGTCCTGTCAGAGCTGTGGTCATTGGGTCCTGTGGATTATTTAGACAAAAGCACATGTCTATTTTGAATGTAAAACAACTCCACTGTAACAGTTTGAATATGTCTTATAGGAACAAATATTTCAAGAAACACTGCTGCATCACATTAGACTCAAATCCTGGGGGATTTGAGCCTTCTCTCCTATTTAGAGAGAAACTGTTTCAAAGACTAAGAGCAGACCTGTTGCCCTCAGATGTAAACATGTTGATTTTTTTTTTTTTAATTTATGGTGAACTAACTCTTTAACTTTAACTGAGAAAAAGAAAGCATAAACACATTTAATGTCATTTACTGTTTTAACAGTTAGAAATAACACCAGCTGCTAACTGCTGCTGCTACAGAAGCCCTTAAGGCAAGAGAGGCTTTTTTTTCTTGCAAGGATACATTTTCCAAGCTACTTTTTTCTTAAAAGGGTGATTTCTTTCAGGGTCCTGAATAAAATGATATTTTGAAAGAAAAAAAATAGTCACCTGGTAATTTTTATTTAATCTTCCATGGTTTTCTGTTCTGTTCTGTGTATTTTAAACATGCGCACCCATGGCTGCGCACAGACTTGAAATTTTCCCTCTCCACACCTGCAGGTGCAGAATATTCCTGTATTTTAAAGCTTTAACATCCTTTTGCATTCATGTCCAACAATCTGTGCACATGTTGTGATTCACTGTTAAGTTTCATAATGAACAGGAAAAACCACCAAAAAAGTGAGATGAAGTGGTTTCCAGCTGACAGCTCTGGTATGATAATCCCTAAAAACACCTCCCTTCCTTGTCCTCCTGCAGTCAGGAATGTTGCAGCAGGTTATAATTGGCTCCAGGACGGAGCGAGGGAGGATGAAAGAGTTAGAGAACCATGGACTGATTTCTAAAAAACACAGAGAGGAGAAAGACGTGAGTGAGGAGATTTGGTTCTGATTTGTTCGGCTGTCGTCCAGCTTCAATGTGAGGAGACAAAAAGAAAAGCAGAGAAAGAAGAAAGTATCATTTCCAGTGTCTTATTTTCTCAGAAAATCTGCAGCATGAACTTTCCAATTTCGTTGGAAGATCTTGAAGAACAAGTGTTGATGTTGCACAAAGAGGTCAACTTGATTTTTTTTTTTTGCTCAAAAGACATTAAGAAAACTGCTATTTGTGGAATGAGATGACAGATTGATGGAGACAAACGGACTGTATCTACATCTTATGACCACTCAAAGCACTTTACACTACACCGACATTCACCTATTTATTTTGTTTTCACACCAGTGGAACATTTATCAGGGCTGGAGATTTGAACATTCAAACTGGAGCAGAAGGGACCTGAACCACCAACCTTTCACTCAGTGGATGAGCAGCTCTACATCCTAAGCCGACAACAGATGGCAATTGGCACAAGGTGGGCAAAGCCTCCAAACATCAGTGTCCACAAACAAAGCAGCATGATTAAGACAGTTGAAGACTGGGATTGTTCAAAGCAAAGGTTCACATCCTGAATTGACTGTGGTCAACAAAAAATTTTTAGATATATAGCTTATATATATATATATATATATTTAGCTGTAATTCTGTCTGTAATCTCTGCACAAACCATAGAGTACCACCAGAAATGTGAGGGGCGGGGGCAGTCTATTAGGTAAGACAATCATACCAACATGAAGAAGGAATGTCTTTGAGGAGAGGTGATTGGAGATGGTCAGAAACTTTTTCTCTCAACATCACTGCAGAGACCTTTGACTGAGTTGCCCTTTAGTGGCTGGATTGCTTAGCATCTAACATCTAATCAAAACATCAGCATTTCTAGGAAGGACACACTGATCATGTTCTGGTCGATCTTAATGATCTTTATATTTTAATATGTTATGAGGAAGTGATCCTAAAAGGCACTGTGTAGATGAAACAATATAACATCATAAAATCAGTACAGAGATAATAAAGTCAAACTGTTTTAGTTTAGTAGAACTGCAAAACTGCAACTGTTTTAGTTTTTTGGTTCAGTTTTTTTGGTTCAGTGTCAAACTGCCAGTGTGTGGCAGTGTTTACACACCGACATACAATTTTTCCTTTTTCATTTCATGAACATCCTTTTCTCTGTCACAGACTTTTCATTCCTTTTTCACATTCATACAGTCTGACTGCCAACTGAATTCAGATTGAGTTAAAGATATTTTTACTAATTCTATGACACTACATCTCCAATACTAAATTTCTCTTTAATGACTAGATTGGATCACTGTCCTTCGCTGCAACAATGAATATCGCATTAATGTTGACACCACAAACAACAAACAAACTGAGTTAAAAAAACAAGCTGATAACACTTGTTTCACACTGGTGCAGATATTTCAGAGTAAAAGCATGTAAGTGGATGTTTTTTTCTCTGAAACAGTAATAACTGATTATTAGTTAATGAAACACATCCAGGGTTGTTAGTATTCAGAACCACAAACTTTAAAAAAAATCAATTGAATTTAAACTGTTTAATTTAATAATACATTTGAATAATAACTTTAAATGTTCAAAATAGTCTTCTGTCTAGTCTGTCTTATAGTCTGAACAAAAGATGTTTTGATTTCTTAAACCACAAGAGTTTTCACAAACATTTTCACTTTGACTTGATCTTTGTTCCTAATGTTCATGTGCATTATTAATAGATGATACCATTAACAGATGTACCATTTGTCATTGTACAGTTCCAAATGGTTATGGACACTACATGTTTCATATAGTCACTGTCACAGAAAAGTGAAATGAGCTACTATTAATGACAAACAAATGACAAACATAGTCAACAGTCAAAACTGTGTGGACATTTAAAGATGGAGCCCTGAGAAAATTAGCTACATAATGAGAGACATTTTCTGAAACTATACTTGGACCTCTTCCTCTACCTATCATTATACCAGAAAACAATACTTTAAACATCCTAAACATAAATATGAAAGAAAATAAGAAGTACAACAATGTTTTGTTTGACAAGAAACTGTTACAGAACATAAAACTGGACCTATTATGAAACCTTGAGTACATCACACACATTCTCTCTCTCACTCTCTCTCAGGCTTTATCAGGGAAATATCAGGTTCAGGAGAGGGGTGGGATATTAGGCCTGGATATTTGATTATTAGAATAAATATCATCACAGATGGTGAAGAGCTCAAACAGACAGAAAATTGCTGACTGGAAATAATCCTGAAAACAGCCAAGAACTAAAGTTACACAAACATCCTGCTCAGATGGAGTCTAATAACCAGGACTGTCCTTATGCTTTATATATGGATGCAACTGCTTCACATGATCTATGAAAAACCCGAGACTGATGCCTGCACGCACACACACACACACACACACAGGACTCATGCATGCTGCTGCTTAATGACCTTCACTATCACTGTTGTAACCATCACTACTCTTTACTTATAATTATACTGCACAGACATGAGACCAAACTTATCTGACACACACACACACACACGTATATATATATATATATATATAGATAGATAGATAGATAGATAGACAGAGATTTGTACATTTCTATAACTTCTTATTATATCTGCTGGGAATGCATGCAGACATAGCATAATAATAATAATAATAATAATAATAATAATAATAATATATTATAATAAAATGAGCACATGTGAAAACACACTTATTCATCCTATATTCATCACCTCTACACAGCCCATTACTCCATCTCTCTCCTGCTCTGTACAAGGAGGTCATAAATCACGGTGACTCTCAGGACATCTGTCCACAGCTCGCCTATTGTGGAGGAGGGATCTGTTACTGTGTGTGTGTGTGTGTGTGTGTGTGTGTGTGTGTGTGTGTGTGTGCAGGTGTACAAAAATGTCTGGGGACACAAGTCCATATGCACACATCCATGTGTTTCTATACATGCGTAAAAATAGTCACAGCGGAGGAGCGGTGGGGGAAGAGTGTTCAGGTCGGGTCGATTGTCTGGAGACAATAGAGGGAAGGAAAGCACCGACGTTCCGCCACCACAGAACATCAAGTGTTTTCTGTGACTGAGGAGCTTTGACTGTGGGAATCCACGATGACCAATCGAGGACAAAGAATTTCAATGGAAACAGGAAGGACAATCCACTGCTAAACATTTCAGCAGACGCTTTCAAACCAATTTCGTCACGATTATAGTACTAAACTACTTGGTGCAACAGATTTAGAAGTGCATGGTTGCTCAGACACGATAGGACCTTTAAAGCTCCAGTGGCGTACGATTTTGGCAGATCTGTTGACTGATGTTTCCATTAGTGTAAAATCCTCTAAAATAAGCATCCTGCATCTATCCTGTATCATCCTGTAGCCCAGGATGGACAAACTGAGCACTGGCTCTACATGAGGCCTCTCACGTGTTTACATGACCTGAAGGCCACCATAATTTACTCCAACATATGTAGAAGTGGAGGAGTGAGTTCAGTTGTTTGCAATCTGCAGCCTCACCACTAGACACTGCTCTTTTAAAAATACAAATGTCCAGGTATTGTGGTGGTGACAGCTACAGATACAATAACTTGACATTACCTCAAGTTCATGTTTTCCACCCAGTTTAAGCCATATGATAATCCAAACTCTGAGTGCTGACAATTTGGTTCCAGTTCTACTTTCTTTAGAGATTCCCTCTTCATCCACCCAGTTGGCCTTTGTCTTGCTGGAGACCAATGAAACAAAGGATTTCAATCCCCCTGTTAATTTTCACATTTGTGCTACAAAAGATAATCCACTTCATCTGTGGTGAGTTCAGCTTCTCTCCTCTTAAAAAAAAAGTTTCTGCCAAATGCCAATGCAAATAAAAAAAATACAGCGTAGGGGTAACAGATAATCATCATCTCCACCTGCCATCAAATCTGAACCATCTGCTTTCATTATGTCTGTTTATTGTTGTTTCACCATCTGACATTTTGAGTGTCGGCCTATCGATCCCCAACACACAGACCGCTCTTTGGCTGAGAGTAATTAAAACGGCATTTAAAAACTATTCAATCAGCCGATGACATTAACTTGTAGAACAATGATAAATAACTGGATTTAATGGCAATTAAACCATGTCTTTTCCCCCTGCTAGCAGGTGGAGCATTGGCCCATCCATACCAAATCTAATTTTGAAACAGTTCTTTATTGGGTTGCCAATTGTATTAATTTTGTTCTTGATGCACTGTTTTCACTTGTAATTTAGTAGTATCTCATCACTTATTAACATATATTGGGTTGGGACTTGAACTGGCGAACAGTTGCACAGCATTTTCACCAATGTGGTATGACGTAACCACTTGGCTAACCAGGTGCCACCCCAGATCTCTAATATGTGATCGAACATTAGTATTAGCATTGCAGTTACCAAGTACTGTAATGAGGTGCTCAACATTTGAGTTACCTGTTTTCTATCTCTCCAGGTCACTGGTGTATGAGTGAGAAGAAGAAGCTATGACTTGTTTGACGCCACCTGTTGGTTTAGACCCCTGGGTCTCTGGTCGCTGGAAAAGACACTGTGTTATATTTGGGTCAATACTGTAATATATATATATATATATATATATATATATATATATATATATATATATATATATATGGATCCTGTTCAACATGTCCATAAATTCAACCTGAATGCAGCAGAAGGTACGAAACAATTCTCTGCTGGCAAACCGAAACAAAAGAGGACGAAGTGAAAGGAGGACACCATAATTGATGTAAACTATTCAATAAATGCTGTCCAGTGAGTGTACACAGCTGCTGTTTAACATGCACAGCCTGTTTTCCATATTCCAGTGTTATTCAGCCATTATTAGTGAACATCTAGCAGAGGGCCAGTTAGTATGCTCCAGGTGGTTTGTCTTTCTGTCTGTCTGTCCCGGCTGTGTTGGCCAGTGAAAGCAGTGGCCTGTTAGCTGGTTAGCCTTTGGGCTTTATAGAAACAGACGTCTCTACAGGAATGAGGTGGACACCAGCCAGAGTTCATTAGCATCCAGTCTGGATTAGCTACTAGCTTGCCAAGACTGTCGCATGCTAGCCAATAGAGACAACAGGCCCACAGGGAACAAGTGGATGGGCTAATGCTAATGCTAACCGCCAAGTCTAATCAGCAGTGGACAGGAGGAGACAGCAGAGGAGGAAGATGGCAGGAGGACAGCAGCAGCTCCTCCTGAATCACAATGAAGGGATGTGAACTCATCTTCATAAAGTCAATACGAGTAATCAGAGAGAGGAAGCCCTGACTGGATGTGAACAATGGAACATGCTGTACAGAAAGAAAAAAAAGTACTAACAAATGAAGAAGCACTTCAACCAGACAACAGACAGACAGAAGAGTCTCACATTTTAACATCCACACTGTATCTGATTAGATCATGGCATCACCAGGGATCAAGCTATAATCAGTGTCAGTGTATCTGTGACCACTTCAGCATCATGAACTATTAGATTCATTATAATTGTAACTAGAGATGGTGAAGTTGCATTTTCTCTTTTACACCACACATGAGCTGTGAACCTGATTTATCACAATTATCACTAGGGGACATGAGATCTATGAGAACTACAGGGATGAAAACCAGAAAAATTCCGCAAATCAGGGGCAGATTTGTCGCATGGCTACACACTAGAGTTTGACCAATATATCAATGGGTTGATTTCATCACCACCCATTTCCCAAAAGAAATCATATTTGGCAGCAGAGGAAACAGCAGCAGCAGTTGATGGCTGACCCACTACTGATAACAGATATATATTATCAGTACATTAACTCTGTTTTACAGAACATGATTGAGAGGTTGGGGTGCATCAGCCTTGAGTGACAGATCCACAGTTATATATATATATAAAATGTAGACCCTGGGCTATTAACTCAACCACATACAGATTAACAACTTATTTAACAACACGTATGGGACACAAGAATTTTGTGGGAATGGGTCCAGAAATGAGGAAACCAGGTGTTAGATGCACCATTTGGCCATTTGACGTGAAGACACATAAACAGCCACAGAGACCAGCAACTGTAAACAGAACTGAGCCAAACTCCCACACAATGAAAAAAGCATAACTGAGGCACAGTGTGCATGTACATGACTTCCATGACAACTTGACCAATTTTGACACAGTCAGGTCTGTACAGAGACCAAAACCAACATCTAAGCAGAATCTGTACATGAGTGCCAAAACAGACAGAAAAAACTGACCCACGTTCTTTTTACATTTTATTTTCCATATAGATCCGACAAACAAGATGCAACATGCGTGAGTTTCTAAGTTACTAAGAGGTGTTGCTAGGAGTATTTTGTGCTTTGGGCAGATCCAGCCGAGCCTTCACACTCTCCCCCCCTGCTTTTAACATGTATGCTTATAGCAAATGTCAAACTTTTTTTCTTCAAAAGCAGCAGAAGATAATTTTATGCTGTGTTGAGCCGCCAAAACCAAACTGTGAGTCCAAGGTCCAAATCAAACAATATTAAATTCCCTCTACCCACAGTAAGAGTGGGGAAGAGACAAGGACACATGGATTCGGTGATAAAAGGGCACGAGAGAGCAGTTTGGAGAAACTAATTAGGCAATTTAAAGGTGTAAATTACCAAACAGAGAATAAAATAACTACACACAGGGAACAAATTAGTAACAGAAGGCCGTGTTGTGTTTTGAGTTACTTCAGGTAAGATTGCAGCTCCTCCCTACGCACACACACACTGATAACAGCCACAGACCAGGACCTGAATGGTATTATAACCCTCCTCCTCAGTGTTGTAATATGCCCCGTCCAACTACAGAGCCCTCAGCTCTCACCTGAGGACACTTTAACCCTCAGAAACACTGATGAACGTCCACACAACAACAGCTTCCAACCCACAGTGTCAGCTGACCTTTAGCACAGTGAGCAGGTGTTTGGGAAATGAGGTCACTCAAACATTCTCTCACACACACACACACACACACACACACACACACAGCTCCTCCTCTTTCCCTCTCATTGTGTTATCAGAGTTTCAGCACAGTGAGCAAGAAGGAAGTTTCATGTAAAAATGTAAAATAATCTGATTTATGAATCTGTAGGAGTCTAGTGTGTGTGTGTGTGTGTGTGTGTATGTGTGTTTTATCTCGATTCATCCATGATTCATGGATGATAAACCAAACTGCTCTAGCCACCAACTCTCAGATGTTTTCCTTGACCTTTGACCTTCTCCTCCCTGACTGTAAAAGTTGCTGTTGTAAAATGTAAGTGTGTGTATTGTCTCATCTGTGGCTCAGCGTACCAGACACTAGGAGTGCAGTCTAAAAACTAACATTGTTTTTATGGGCCATGTACCTATCAACTCCAACTTTATGGAAATAGAAAGTGGTGTAAGATAGTGTTTTAATTAGTTCATTTAGATGCTGACCAACTGACAAACAGGTGTCAACTACAACAACTTCCCAGAAGATATCCAGAACCTTCCTACTATCCACAAAAACACAAAACCATCTAACCCTGATCTTGGGGCAGAGCATCCCCAATAACCATGTAAGAAATATTCTAAAATTAAATTATTATGAGTTCTTGCTGTCTTGTCTGTTGCTTCCATTTTGTGTATATTAGATATTTTCTTAAAAAACATAATGAGCAGTTACTTCCACTTCCCTTTCAGGAACCATCCTAATAATTAACAGTTACACACCAGAAAATTAGTTTGAAATTAGTAGTAAATTAAAGTGTAAAATCAAGTGTAACCAATGTGAAATATAGAGATGTTTTTAATAGCAGCAAAGGGGTGAAAACCTCACATCTCCACTCCGAGCTGATTCTCAGTGTGCCTGTGGGTTTAATTAAAGTCAGGGCTATAGTAGGAACAGCTCCACCTCATTCGTTAATTTGCTGTGGTCTGAGGCAGAGAGCATGTTTACCGCTCTGAAACAGGAAGCTGGGTTTTGTCAGCTAGCAGATAATTTAATAAGAAATGTTTTTAAGGCCAGAAACAAATAAGAAAATGAGTGAGTCTGTTTTCAGGTTTAATTCTGCTTCCAGAACCATGGAGATGGAACTGATTCACTGCATGTTAAATAACTACAAAACACCACAATTTAGCCAAGAGGCTGTAACTTCCTGTCATATTTGTTAACTGCTGGACCCAAGATTGTCCCAGATTTGGTGTCTGGAAGAGGCTGAGGTGAGGAAAGAAATCAGAAACTAGTCAGTGTCATTTTCTACAATTTGGAAATTAACCATTTCCAAAAGCCTTTTATTATTATTATTATTATTGTTGTTGTTGTTGTTGTTGTTGTTGTTGTTGTTGTTGTTCTTGTTGTTGTTCTTGTTCTTGTTCTTGTTCTTGTTCTTGTTCTTGTTCTTGTTCTTGTTCTTGTTCTTGTTCTTGTTCTTGTTCTTGTTCTTGTTGTTATTATTTTTATCCACCAATCAAATCTAACAGATATGACTGTACCCAAAATAAATAGATAAAACAACCCCACATGATCCAGGTTAGCCAAGTTAGCCAAAAAAATCTCAAAATTATTGACACCCTTAACTAAATATTTGCTAGTACACCCTTTGGGGGAAAACAACTGAAATCAACTGTTTCCTATAACCATGAATGAGATTCTTACAGTTACACACTCTTTAGTAATCATCAGATGTAATGATGTCATTCACACAGTGAAGACATCTGGTGCCAGAAGCAGCAAAGCAACCCTAAAACATCAGTGAACCTCCATCATGTTTGACTGAAGGACTGTGTTCTTTTCTATCAAGGCCTCATGTTGTTTTCTGTAAACAGTGCCATGATGTACTTTACCAAAAAGCTCTGCTTTAGTCTCATGTGTACACAGTACATTATTCAAGAAGGATTGTGGTTTCATCACGTAAAATTTGGCAAAGTCCAGTCTGGCTTTTTTATGCCTTTGTGTCAACAGTGGTGTCCTCCTGGGTTTCCTACCATAATGTCCCTTTTTATTCAGATGGCGACAGATAGTGTGAGCTGATGCTGTTGTACCATGTGTCTGCAGATCAGCTTCAATTTCTTTGGAAGCCGATTGAGATTCTTTATCCACCATTCAATCCTTCATTGTAATTTTTCATCAGTTTTGCTCTTCCATCCACATCCAGGGAGGTTAGCTACAGTGCCATGGGCTGTAAACTTCTTGATGACATTACGCACAGTGGACACAGGAACATTAAGATCTCTGCAGATTGACTCGTAGCCTTGAGATTGTCCATGTTTTTCCACAATTTTAGCTCTCAAATCCACAGACGAATCTTTGCTCTTCTTTCTTTTCTCTGTGCTCTGTGTGGTACACACAACACAAAGGTTGAGTCAACTTTTCTCCATTTCAACTGGTTGCAAGGGTGATTACTACATAGCCAGAACATGTTACTTGCCACATGTGAGTTTAAATAAATTACAGGAGTATCATGTGCTTGAAATGTAATTATTTCTTAAAATGTTGACAAGGTGGCAATATTTTTTTTTCAAATTTTATCAAGTTTGACTTTTTTTTTTTTTTTTGTGTGTGTGTGTTGTTCTAAAGTAAACAAAAGAAATAAACATGTGAATACCAAAACATCTGCAATTTCAACAATTTTCTGAAAGAAGTGTTGCATTTTCTGACAGAACTGCAGGGGTGCCAGTATTTTTGGCCATGACTGTACATTATCTGAGGATAAATATAAAATGTGAGCACAGGCAAAAAGCCAGGTATAAGAGAATTATACTTACAACAATAGATACACTATCAAAATGTCCAAGTTTTGGTAGATAAATAGATAGACAGACAGACAGACAGACAGATAGATAGATACATAGATATTGCACATGGTTATGAAGAGTCCAGCTGGTTTGTTGGTCTGTTGGTCAGACAGATTGCTCCTCCTTGTCCTTCAGTCTTTCTGTTCTTCTGTTCACTCCCCTCCCCCTTATGAGGAGTTGAACAGTTTGATGGCATGGTATTGGTAGTAGGTATATATATCACTTGGACCTCCAGATGGTTCTGGTGATGTTTTGCAGGACCTGAAATCATTATATGTTGTGTAAACTGAAAAAACTAAATACTGGACGACTCCTCTTTGCCCCTGATGCCCAACCTTCTCTGATTCAACTGTTCCTATGTGCTGCAGGAGTATGTGTGTGGTGAGAAGGAGTTTTCTCTGGCCTTTTGGGTAGTATGAGTTTTTCCAGTGTTTTTCCAGGTCACTATGAGCAATAACATATTGTCTGCCTCAAGAATGGCTGTGAAGTCACCCAGTAGCAGGTGTCATAACCAAATGAAGTTGGAAAAGACGTGATCAAAGCATACTAACATACTAACCAATAAAGGCAGCAGGAAATCAGCAACAACCATGTTTTATGAGGTTAAATTACTGTCTGTCTTAACAAGGAGGTACAGATAGAACACAAGTGTCATAGTAACATAGATTTGTAAAACGGGAACAAAACATTTACACATCGGAGGTCAAAGGTTATTCCAAGTCAGAGTCCAACCATTAAAGCTTTTGTTTCTGCTTTTGACAGTTCACATTGTTATTCTAGGTGACTGACAACCTTAGGAAACCTATGATTCCACTATTAGTCCATGAGACAGAGCTTTTTGTCAACCAGAAACAGCTGTTATATCACTGAAAAGTCACCATACTCCATTGACAAAGCATTCATTTTAACCTCACAGAACTTAATATTGCATATAGTGGAGCCTTAGAATCAAATGATATTATAACAGGAGGGTTGTGACACTGTATTGGTGTGCTCATGAATCCACTGAGCATTTTATACTATATATATATATATATATATATATATATTAGTATAAAATGCTCAGTCTCAGAATCTCAGTTATGTCAGCGCAAACACAGACAGATGCATGGTAGATATGAGTGTGTGTGCTTTTTTTCTACAGTGGTGATGTCAGGTAGAAGGTCAGAGCAGGACACTAACTGTAACCATGCCAACAGGACCAAACCAGCAGGCCATTGCTGTAGAGACCCAAACAGAGCCTCGGTCAGTAGGTCGGTCACGTTGCTGAGGGTTTAACAGACAGAGAGCAGTGTGAGCTAGAAGTGTATCATCATGTTACAGATATTGGCTGTTGTGTGTTAACATTATCGTTCTGTGGTGCAGCACGCTCAGTGACGACTGAGCCCAAGAATAATGAGGCACATCAACGAGCAGTGGAGAAATACTGTATGACAAACAGGAAGATAAATTAAACTGACTGAGAAAGAGACACTGTGGCTCCTAAGTTATTATCCAATTATCGTCTGTGTGTGTGTGTGTGTGTGTGTGTGTCTGTGTTTGTGTATTTGCGTATGTGTGTGTGTGTGTGTGTGTGTGGTGAAGCTCGGTTAAAGGAACAGTCCAACAGGGGAAATCCTCCTCAGACAGCAGCGATCACTTCCATGTGTCCAACACCAACTCTGTCTACTTTAAGTGTCTAAACTGTTGGAGCCAGAGATGATTTATATTTTATATGTTGTGTATGATTTGTGATGAAATACATCATGAAAATATCATGAAATATTGGTTCATTGTGGTAATTTGAAATTTTGAAATAACTATGAAATAATACAATTGAAAGAGGGTGTGGCACTGTTTCCATGACTGTCAGTGACAAAATATAGCTTGAGTTTGTAATGAAGTCACCTTCAGGGCTGCTTTTTCTTCTTGGTACAAATGGAACATACCATCTGTAGGAGACAGGGTGCTAACTCAGAAATTGGTATGGAATATGTTTAGCCTAGCTCAGCACAGAGACATAAATCAGAGGCTAACTGCTAGCCTAGAGACAAACCACCCCCACACATTCTTAAAGGGATCATCTAAAGTTAATACAGTCATATAATCCGTAAGACTGTGAAGACACATATTAGAAAATGATTGGATAAGACAGCAGTTTCCCCATTTCCCATTTTTGTGCTAAGCTAAGCTAAACATGTGCACAGCAGAGATGAAACTCATATCCATCTCCTGACCTGACTCTGGAGGGAAAACAGCTAATGAGGATTACACTAAACGTTGGACTGAGCAGCAGACGTGAGGGTGAAGTAAGTGAGTGTCAGCCAAAGACAACACACACACACACAGACAGACACACACACACACACACACACACACACCAAGAGAAAAATACATACACTTTCACTAAGCCAACACTGATGCCAAAAAGCAAGAATAACAACATGGACTCTTGTAAGGACACTTGCACCATAAGTCACTTTATGCAGGCACACACACACACACACACAAGGAATGTGTGTATTAATATTCAGTCGGTACAGTAGTGGTGTTTACAGAGAGAGAGAGAGAATGAGACAGTGATGGAGGACAGCTCGCTCGCCCGGTCCTTGCTCAGCCTCTCAATTACCCCTGACTGTGATTAATACATCAGACTGCATTAGCCTCTCTCTCTTTTTCCTTCATCCTCCTACTCCATCCCTCCATCCTCTCCTCCTCCTTGTTTTTTTTCCCCTCCATAGTCAAATAGAAAAAAAGAGAATTCCTCATGCTTAGGAATGTGGTGATTGTTTTTGGTAACGTAGTTAGTTTGTGGTAGTGGGTGCAGTGGTTATTTGGGGAAAGGGGGGTTAGGTGGGTGGAGTGGGCGGAGTCATGAGAATGCTGTGGTTAACCAAGCGGCGGCGTTCCAGAGACAGTTTAATGAGAGGGAAAGATGGAGCCTCTGCTGGGAACTAAAACGTAAAAATACGTAAACATGAACGGGAAACGATTCTTGTTGTTGATGATGTTGATATTTACAGCTGTGTGAACTGTCTGCTGCCCTTTATTTAACTTCATCATAGTTTTATATTTGGTCCAACCATTTAATAAGGGTAAAGTTTGATACCACAAGCACACACACACACACACACACACTGCACCGTACTAAACCTCTTCTCACCAACATCATAGTATTATTATACTCAACCACATCATGCTGTAACACAAAATCCCCATGATGCACCAGTTCCACAACTAGGTTTGGGTTAAAGAACACCCCCCACTGTCTTAAGACTCAATTCTGCTCCATTGGATTCATGCTTTTCAAGCGATGTAACCATGTTGCAATAAGTGAACAAGAAAAAAACACATTTTGTCATATTTTTGTACAAAAAAACCCTCCAATGATCGATAAATCAACAAACTAACGAACTGGTTGAAGAGATAATTGAACAGTTGAATAGTCTTAAACTCACCATGTGATACATAACCCTGCACTACATGTCATAATAAATTATATTCAACTAAAAATTCTTCTACATGATTTAGAATACAAAAAGCAGGAAGTTTATTATTTATGGATGATGACATGACTTGAATAAATAATATGAGACACACAAAGAGGAGAAAAAAAATATGTGTGTGTGTGTGTGTGTGTGTTAGTCCTTGCATGTCTAAATGAGTGTGTCAAACATTATTAAATCTAACAACACAGTTTTGCTAAATCTGCATCCGTCGCTGCAATTCTGTGAACACTCAAAAGCTCTTAGGGACAAAAAAATTACCTGAGGGAGGAGGAGCAGGAGGAGGAAGAGGAAGGAGAGAGAAGGAGGCAAGGCCATCCCTCCTCCCTCCTCACTCTGAACGAACAGCAGCTCTTTGACAGAGAACGAGAGAGAGATAGAGAATTAGGATTCAATGGAGGTGGTCGACTGAGCAAGCGCCGACTTAGATAAATCACCTGAATGCACAAAAACACACACACACAATACACACGTCTTGCTGAAGCATTGCCAACATGAGAACACAAACACACACAGACACAGAGTGTACAAGCAGGATACAGCAGTAAAAAAAAAAATAACACGAGAAGCAGCTGAAAGCCAAACTGTGTCTGTCCACATGGGAAAAGTCATTAAACCTCCCCAAACCTGCAGGAACACACAGCAGCTGGTTACACACACTTGTGCATTAGTGTGTGTCTGTGTGTGTGTGTAAGAGGGTTCAGCTGCAGAGATTCAAAGCCACACCTCTCTGCCATGAGCTGACAAAGGTCAGCGGTTTGTTTTAATTTGAAAACATTTGTCTCTTCCCTCAGTGATGCAGCAGCTCATCTCCTGTTGGCTGTTTATCACTGCAGCAGCAAAAATCAGTCCCAACCTCATACTGCCCCATCATACTGATTTCTGGGTCTAATGCTCCAAAAGTTCAGGATCAGGTCTCAGTGAGTTCAGTCTGATCCTGTGTCATTTATTAATAAATACTTGTATTTTGACAGCAGGATAAAAGGTTGAGTCTTGGCTAACCAGCCTGTAGTTAGCTGTTAAACAGCTAACCTGCTAACTGCAGCTGGAGACTGGAGTCCTGGTTTTGGTTCTTGTGGAGTGGCACATGTCCTAGTTCCCCACGTCAGGTCAAGACAGTGGAGCTGTAGTCAGTCTGTGACCCTACAGACCCAGACACAGACAGCTGAGGCAAACCAGTTAACAACCACTTGCCATTCAAATGAAAACACTTCCATTCAGCAGCAGATCATGACTAAATAACAGCTCTGTCCAAACGGTCAGACTCCATATGGACCAAGCAGCAAGTGATTGGTGAAACACAGTAAACAGGAAAAGCATCGTGGGAGAAAAATGTGACTCACAAGTTCCTGTCAGGACTTTCAGAATGAAATTAGAGTGAAACAGGAAAGAGAGGAGGAAACCACTAATACTAGTGATCATGTAATCATATGAATTCAAATATACCTCTGTAGTGGTAGTTGTAGTTTATATCTATAATGAAATTAAATCGAACAAAAGAGAGTTTACACTTTGAGCTGTCTTTCTTGTAGTTCAACAAAAGATGAACAATCATGCATGAGAAGACCCAAACACACAGTTGTGACCAAACAAACAGTCTGTGAGTAAGTGAAAACATCCTTCACTTCCCAAGTCTTTATACCATTCTCAAAACATTATCTCCACAGATGGCTCTCTTCACACCACCTTAGATAGAACATATATGGGATGAACATACAAACGTCATGATGAAAACGTGCAGAACATTAGGACATTTATTTTATATTTCTCGGAAACTTTGATCTTTATACAAATGATACCTGTATGTTTGACTGAGGACAAATGCCATTTGCTGCTCACTGATCAAGTGACTGACAACCCTCTAATTTAATTATTGCATAACTTAATTCGCTGGAAGTACAATGAGTAGATAATGACACCTTAAAACTGCCGCTTGACTTTTTCACAAAAAGGTATTTCAGGCAGTAAATATCTGTAAAAGCATGAAGGAGCAGTAAGTTCATGGTGAATAGACCAATTGTTTAGTGACATATATGGACAATAATTCTCCCTTTTTTCCAGTAGCCAATGTAAGGACCCGTATACTTCCTGGAAAGAGTCTCATCCTTTCTTTATAAAACTCCCTGTATTACTTCTCCAGGATTCATACCAGGACACAGGTTGTGATGTCAGCGTTTCATTGTAGACACAATGCAGGACCAGGCCAGTTTCAGGAAGTGTGTGGGCTGTGGTGTCTCCCCAGAGAAGACAAACCCCCAACATACACGCATACACTAGCACATATATATACAGGAAGGAACAGGGCAACAATGGATGAGCTACAACAGAGAGCAGCAAGAGGAAAAAACAAGTGCTCCCTGTCCCACTGCAGGGGAATCCCTCCCCCACAGAGTATATATATGTGTGTGTGTGTGTGTATGTGTGTGTTAAGCCTGGTTAAGTAGACATGTCAGCTCTAACTATTCCTGTATTCACATTTTGCACATCAATATTAACTACATTCAGTCATTAACCTGACTCCTTCGCAACCATGAAAAAACAATTTGTTGAGCGTCTCACTGCTCTTCATTATGAAGGAAATACTTAGAATTAATAACATACTAATGTACTATACAAATGTAAATGTTACTTACATATAATTTACTGGTGATACATGTTTACCATAATTTGGACTTGGCCACACACACACACACACACACACACACGTATATAAAATAGAATTTTGTGCACTTGCTGTTACTGTAAATTGTAAGAAACGATTCCTGGAAGAAACTGATTCTTTTCACACTGATTGCAAGGAAAGGCATTATTCACTTGGTTCACTTCCAGTTCATTAAATTAATTGCTCACGTGATTTACAGAGCCGTTTGTCATTTAGTCAGAGAGCAGCAGGTCGACTGAACACAAAAATGAGTGAACTCTGTCATTGGGTACTGATGATGAAGTTTACAAAAGCATTGAAAATATATTTCCTTTTATATAAAACTTTTATTTCAAGTATCATTTTTGACTTATTTCTAGGAAATTATGAAACCTCCTGCTAACTGCTGCTTGTTTAAATCTCTTCTCTTTGTTTCAGTTAGTTGTTGTGTTTATTTTTATTTGTGTGTGTGTCTTATGTAGAATCGTCTTTTAGTTTAGTTTAGTAGCCATATGTCTGTCTGTGGACATTGTTCTCTGTCTTCAAAATCATTTTGTCTCAGGATCATATATCATCAGTGTGGTCATTTCATTTTTCTGGTTCTTTGTAGTTCCTGTGTTTCTCTGTGGTCATTCGTCATCTTTTTTTTTTTTTTTTTTTTTTAAAAAACTCTTTTATCATCTCTGTGACTTTACCTCATAGAGAGAGAGAGAGAAAGGCTAATATTTCTGGGTCTTGGTCTGGATGCTGAATGTGCAGAGTTTATTAGCTCTTAAAGAGAAATCGTTCATTTATTAATGAAAACTTTTATTCTTTATATATGTTGAACTATTTGTCTGTTTGGAGATACATTATACATTTTACTTGTGCGACTCACTTGCTCTTCTCTGAATAAAAGATTTAAGATTAAGCAAACTTAGCATTTAGAAATACACAGAGGTGCAGCATTAGTCTCATTCATGACATTAATATTAAATACATTACAGGAAATGCCTGGAATTATTTTGAAATCAATTCAAAGTAAAGAATGAACATGTTTAGACTGTTTCGTGCCTTTTGGAAGAATGAATAAAGTTGAATTGTATTTAGGCAGGAAAATCAGCTCCATGAGACAGTCACCATGAGACTGGCTGTCACATCAGTTTCACCTGGAACTTCAGGGTCACATGACTTTACATCACCACCATGCCATTACCTTTAAACTGCTCAAGTTGCCAATCAAAGCAGCTGCATAAACACACATACACACACACACGCGCACACTAACACACACTCACACTCACACAAAACAGTGTGACAGCTGATTGTCACCTTGTACTGAAGTGTGTTGACGAATGTGACCTCTGGTTTTGTTTACCCTAAAACAACAGACAGTCCACACACACACACACACACACACACACATACAAACACCACAGTAGAGACAAATGGCAATCAGTAACTTCCCTCCCTCCATCTTTATGGAACTCGTTAACTTCTGTCTCCTTAATGGCTCTCTGCTGTGCCTTTTGTTAGCCATACTGCTACACACACACACACACACACACAAATAAACACAGAGCAGTCACCTGAGGTAGCACACTAACAGCAAAGGATGTTGAGGAGTCTTCAGTGTGATACATTACAGTGAGAAATATGACTATACACAAAAAGACTGTTTTGGCCGAATCTTAAAAGTCCCACAAGTAAAATAGCAACATTTACAGTTTTCAGCCACAACAATGCTATATCCTGTCCATACAGACTTTGGTATCAAGTCAGTTAATAACTTAATGTATTGGAGTTGATATCAAGAAAACATGATATCACCAACTCTCCACTAACTCCTCTAAAGTGTGTGTCTACCTTCATGCAGCACAATTAAAGGGCTCACTGTGTCTCTGTCTGTCTGTGCATCACTCTGTAGGAGGATAATCCGTCAGACGGACAGTTCCTTCTCTGTTAGTCAGCGTCATCAATCTCCAATCTGTCAGTCTTATTGATGAGCCCACAGAGCCGCTGCCAGCTGGCAGCTGCAGGGAGGGACAGACAGACGGACAGAAAGAGAGACGGATGGAGTGATAAAGAGAGTGATAAATAAAGGAATGTCTCCGAGGAGTGGTAAGCCCCACCCACCAGGTAAAAGACATTAAAAGTCCCATCTGATGCAGGTTTTATGACTTTGATCAGGGTAATGTTCTCCCTGATGTGCTTGTCTTAAATGTTATTTATTTACCCTCCCGACACAGCAGCCATTTTAAGTTTGTATCCCAGCACTGCAGATTCGCTGAACCTGTTAAACTGGTAATAAAGTGGTGAGGAAGTGGTCTGAGTATGGGTCATTGCTTTATATGATCTCTGGTTTTATTGTTAAAAACCCGACCTTCATATTGCGGCTACTTTGAGGTCTGTGGACTGAGGACTGGGACCAAACTTGCATGGAAACTGGAAAAAAAAAAAAAAAAACTTGGAGAGAGACGGACATTTGAAGGGATTGTTAGGGGGCATCAACATCATAGCTCCTATTTATCGCAAGGTGGTGTCTTGATGAATTTCCTTTAAAGTCACAGCATCCTATGTTTGGAAAGTTTCAGAAATCATTAGGCGAAGAATTTCTTCTCTTCATCGAGCAGCATCACACTTTTATGGAGGAAACATGTAGAACCACCTTTAGATTGGACACTGACAATGTGTTACCACATGGAAAAGAAAAACAAATTCAGATTCTTCTCCAATAAAAATACTGAGATGAGTTTTAACCTTCTGTGGGTTTTAGAAAAATCACAGGCAGCTCACAACTTCAGAAAAACAACTAGCAGATTCATTAGTTACCTAAAAAGTCAGCTCTGCTCTGTAATTTAAGAGGAATTTATGTCCAAACACAAAGGCTTGCTCAATTACATTTAAGGACAATTCAGGAGGACCCTGACCCTAAAAAAATCAGCAGTGGGATGTGCACAACTGGCCAAGTCATTCATCATGTCAGCAAATCATTTTTGTCACTGCTGTTGTACCAGACTGGAGGAAAGACTGCTGAAAGAGCAATGAAGACTGCTGTCTTCTCTCCTGTCCTGGACCAAGGCTTGAAATATCTTGGAACATTTTGAGGATTGTTTGGAACATGGAACATGTAGATGGAACATGTAAATAAAACTCTAAAACTCAAAACAAACAAATAAATATTAATCAATAATGAAACCAGTTGTCAGCTGCAGCCAACAAATCTTTGATGCCTGTATGGGAGGTTCATGCTGGATATGGACTGGTGTTTCATCCACACTATGACTTTTCAGTCACATGTTTCTGATTGAAATGCAGCTAAAAAGGAAACTTGTTCAAAGTTTTAATCTGAATCAGTGAAAATTGTAACCGACACTGTTCCTGTGTCTCTATCTTCTTCTCCTCACTCTGGATTTGTTGGAAAGAGTCAGATAACAGACGAGTAGAATTTCAAACAGGAGACACACGCGCACACACACACACACACACACACACACACACACACACACACACACACACACACACACACACAAATGGACTCTCTATGTGTAACTGAGCTGTGAATGACACCTTCATCCCGGTTGCTTTAACATTCAAACATCTCTCTCTACCCACTGTGAGGTAAATCTTCACCACACACATACATATATGCACATTAACACACACACACACACACACACACACACACTGAGAACAGCATCCAGATGTGTAAATGAAGTGCAGCTGTTTTCATTTTGGTGTGTTTTCTCTGCACTCTCCTCCACTTCACCTCCTCTTATCTCATAAATCATCTCCTCCTGCACACTCTCCTTTTCCTTCTCCTCCTGCATTGATTATGCGAAAATGGGGCCCTTGGGTACACAGCAAAAATGCTCTACACCCCTTGACCACCTCACCTACAGACGTGTTCTGTTGTGTTCGTATTTCTTCTCCCTTTGGTTTCCTCTTTCCAGTTATTTTGTGTCTCTTTGCAGTTGTTTCATGTCTCTTTGTGGTCAAACTGCATCTCACTGTAGTCAGGCTGTGTCTGTTGTCGTTTTTGTTACTATGTGGTGGCTTTATGACTCTTAATAGCTATTTTTTAGTCATTTGACGTTTCTTTGTTGGTGTCTTTACAGTCAATCATGTCTCTGCAGTTATTTTGTGTTTCATTGTCATCATTTTGTGTATCACTTGTGTTTGTTTCCTTTGTGTTTCTGTGTCTCTTTGTAGCTGTTGTTTGTCTCTCTGAGATCTTTAATATTTTCTTTTAGTCCTTTCGTTGAGCTCTGTGACTTTCACACAAGTAATAGCAGTTACTTCATGCAGAGGCTCAGGAGCCTGAGACATCAGGGGGCCTCTGGGCCTTGTGCCTGGACGGTCCGTTCAGTAATCCATATCTCCTCCTTCTCCTTGCCCTCCTCTCTCCTCTCCTGTCTGACCAGATGTTTATTTCCCAGCAGGTAAAACTGTGTGAGTCAAAGGTCAGCATGTGCAAACAGACTAATATTGACACAAGGTGGGAGCAGCACAGTGTGAGATGAGTGTGTATCTGTGTGTGAGTTCTCAGTTCCACTCCGTCCACTTCACTGGAATCTAATCCCTGTTAGCCAAAACCCATCCAGTTCTCCTTCTCCTTTTCCCTCTCCCTCTCCCTCTCTCTCACCATCTTTTCTCTCAGAGGACGACGGAGGACAATTGAGTGATCATGTCTTTCCTCATCTGCACTCGAATTAAACGGCAGCGGCTCAGGGTTGGTTAGCGAACAGCCACCAATCAGTTGCTAACAGTGCGAAGCGGAGCGGGGGAGCGGGGCGGGGTGGGGTGGGGGGTGTTACATCTCGTCTTACAGGAGGTGCAGGAGGAGATACTTCCTCCTCAGCTCCTCTTACCACAAATTTGAAACACCAACAAGACAGAGACGAGGAGAGAGAGAGAGAGAGAGAGAGAGAGAGAGAGAGAGAGACAGTCACTGCCAGCAGCTGCATTTGATAGACATACATTTCCAAAGAAGTTGCAGATAGTATTTATGTTTCCATCTAAATGTGGCAGATACATGAAGCTAATCCTCTAAAACTTGCCAGAAGGAGGTGTGAATCAGTGGGAGTCTAAAATAAATGATAATTAGAGACACTAATGAGGCGGAGATGAATAAACAGGTCACTGACAGCAGATGGACGTACAGTAGAGTCAGGTACAAAACAAACTGGAGTAGATAGAGGGCATGGTGACCCCACTCATCATTTCCAAGATCCAGATCAGGTTTAAGACAGATGCTGCATCTCAGTTCTCATCTCAATTCTTTCCCACACTCACAATCATTATTCTGAGTGCACAGTATAACCATAGTAACATATTGTACACTGTAGAATATGCTGGGTGTACCCTCCTTAAACTCGGGTCCTCTAACAGAGGCCTGGGAGTTTGAAGACAAAGTGAGAAGTGAAGAAGTGGAGGAATGTTTCATCGTCTTCAGGCTCTAGTGCTCTTATGGATCACTCTGAGATTGATCTGATCAGGGATCAGATACATTTTCCTTGTGGTTGATTGTACAAATAAAAATGTCCACAGTTGTCAGCTGCTTACAAATGCTGTAACAAGGCAGAACATCAGCTCATTTCAGGTTCTTTTTAGCAAAACGTTATCTTCTGTTATCACAAAGGTCAAAGAGGAGACGAACTGCAAATCAGTGAATGGATGTCCTGGTAGCGGGACAGATTATGGACATGTCTCTGTCAGATTAGAATCCATCTTGAATTACTTCTTCAATGCATTTACACTGATTGGATAGATATCTACATGCCTTAGGAGAAACAAGGTCCCAATCCTGGTTTGTCCCTGATTATCTCTAATGTGATGAGATTACAGATCCACCAAACTGCCATGGATGTCCCAAATATAATCACACACATTCTAACTCTCTCTTCAGACTCTTACTGGGACTGCAAGTCAAATAACCCAACAGCACATCTGATAGTTTCTGGACCAAAAGGGTCATGAAGAACTGAGATCAGGTTTTCTGAGATAAGCCAGAGGTTCCGTCTTTACTCCACCTCAAATGAACTCACTGGCCATCACAAGCGGTCCATCCACCCTATATCAAAGGTGTGCTTTTTCCATTCAGTCACCTGGCCAAACTCCACCCACCTGGAAGCTGCCAGGACTGTCACCAAATGCTCCCTGCAAGTGTCAACATGCTTGGTGACTTCAAAACTTCAACTCAGAATGGAGGATGGTGATTGGCTCTGGTGAGGATGAGGATGTCACTGTGTTCAGCTGCAGTCTGACTATAATTCTGTAATAAGATACTCTGACCCCACTCCCAACCCCCACCTCTCTCCCAGGCTGAGCATCTATCCCTGATACATAGATGTTGTGTTTTTGGGAGGTAACATTGGTCACAGTGGAGTCGAGTCCTGAAAGCCTGCGAGACAGCTGTATTTTATTTATTTATTGGTATTTTAATGGTGTATGAATGTGTTTAACAACACACATACACTGACACACAGAGTGCTTGCTGCCTCCTGATTTGCTGACTTGCAGTTTGTCGTTCTGTCGGGCTAACGTTTCAGCTGTCACAAGTGAAAATGCTAAAATCGGCAGTTTTTAGGTTTGTGTGTTGTTCTTTTTTGTTTGTTTAAAATCAGATCTTATCTTCCTGTCTTTCTCTTGCTCTTTATAGCACTTTGACCTTTGTGTACACGTTAAAAGAGAGGTTCAGAGACAAAGAGATAAGGAAGGAGAAAAGAAGGACAGATGGAAGAAGAGAGGGACAGGTAGAAGGTGTAAAATGAATCCAGATAGTGAATCAGAATAGACCAGAATGTATTTCTTTGTTTGTGTGAATGTAGGACGCCCACGCCTCCTCCTCCTCCTCCTCCTCCTCACCGTCACTATGCAGCCATCAGCAGATTCTCCCAGCATGCCGAGGGAGTCAGCTGAACTGTGGCGTTGCATCCAGCAGCAGCAGCTTTTAATGAAGCGGTTTCAATCTCTCCGTTAACGACGGCAGCACGAAGAGGAAGACAAGGAGGAAGGAGGTAGCAGCGCTTCTAATTTACACCTCCACTGACTTCCTCACATGGCAGCAGCCACTGAGATGTGGAAGCTGCAGCGACATCCATTTGTCTTGCTCCTGCTGATAGTGGAGATGTTACTAAAATGAAACTTTAGTGTCACACAAATGTCAGTTTGAGAGTGTGAATGGAAAGCCAGCAGCAGTTTGAATAGACTCCTGATTGAGACAATTTGTACTTTATGTGTGGAATAAATTTTAGTTAATTACTTTGAGAAATTAATTGATTGTTTACAAGGAAAAATGGAATGAAGTCCTCATGTATCTATGACTTTTTGACTTCAGCAAAAGGACAACCAGAAAATTTTAAATGTGACCTTGGAATCTAATGTTGCATTTGACAGTTATGTTTACAAGGTGTAAAACGTGTTAGTTTGGTTGAAATGGATAAGTCTTGCAGAATTTTGCTCATAACAACGTCCACAATCCATCTGTGATAACCTCTTAAAGCTGATACATTTATGATTCCTCAGAGAAATCTTTGCCAAAGCTTCAGTTATCAGTAAATTTCCAAACTGAGAGGTTATAGCACAGTCTCTGAGCAGCACTTGTTCGGTACAGACTGGACAATACTGTGACTGTTTCTCAGTTGAATGAGACTCAAGCTCTAACATTAGCTGAGTATCAGTAGCCCAACCTTTCACATAACACTTTTAATACTACGAATTTAAACTAGCTACAACATTCCCTGTGTAAAAAGCAACCTATTGGCTAGTCAGCAGGGTGCTTTTGCCACAGTGTGTTCAAAGCTTGACAGATAATTTTTCAAAGCACAAGCGGTGATGATGTTGATGATTATGACAACGTGATCAAGCCTCACATCATATCTGAAATCTGACCCCAGATCAGTTCATGGCCGCTGTCGTTTTCAAGCTCCACTTCCCTTTTGCACAGGAAGCTGAGCAGCTAAGCAACACACCACGTTAAAACTGATCCATTACCCAATACACCTGGAGGGGTATCACTTTACACACACACACGCAGATACACACAATAATGCAAAATCTCTGCAGGCATCGGAACTGTAAATCATCATTTTCATACCTCAAATGATTTTCTGATGATCTCTGGTGTCACTGAAGCTTCGTCGGGACTAAAGGCACTAACAAGACACATATACACACACAGTCATGTTTCCTAACTTAAGGGGACATTTCTTTGAATTGCATTCATTTCCTGGAGACTTTGCTGGAAACCCTACAGATCTCAGTTCTTAGTACCACTTGTCTAACCTTTATCTAAACTGACCCTAACTTTAAGCAAACCTTAAATCATGTCTTCACCTTCATTTTTTCTTTGTTACATATTGTTTGGGACCTGCACTTTGGCAGGTCCCCATAATGTGAGTGTGTAAACAGGTTTAAGTCCCTACAATGTAAGAAGGTACACATATATACACAGCTTCTCTGATGTTAGTGTTAGGCTTCATTCTAATTCAGCAACTTCATTTATCATATTATTTTTCCATCATAGATACACACATACTTAAACTCAAACTCAACCTTTGATGAGTCACTGTGAAGCTATGAGGTTTCAGTGACAACAAACACGCACATGTAGTCCGACAGCATACCTTTTCTAGACCGGTCGTGTGAACATTTCCTGTGAACTCAGTGACAAAAAGAAGACGTTGGTATGTGTGAAGGATCATGAACACAACTTTTTCCATCACAAACAGGCCACCGTGATAAAAAACAGAAAAACAAAGAAACAAAACATAACTGAGATACAGTCCTAATTACCAGGGACCTGTTTCACCAATTTTAAAATTTGAGATTTCACTAAGTAAAGCAAATGCCATTGTCATGACTTACACCAGAGCTGTCATTCACTAGCATACTAGAAGTAGAAGTAAAAACAATATATGAGCACTTCTATCACTGTTCACTGTTAAATGAACAACAAATGTGCACTGAGGCCATCTGATGTGCTGGTTAACATGCTAACCAGAAATAAAGATGGTTGGTAGCAAGTTGGCTAGTTAGATACGTAGCTAATAATTAAGTAGTAAGGTAGTGAGTTAGTAGGGTCTTGGTTAGATAGTTAGTTAGGGGATGGTTAATCACATAGCTACTCAGGTAGTTAGCTAGGTAGCTAGTTAGATCGTTTTCAGGTTACTCGGTTTGTTACTTATTAGGTGTTTGGTTAAATAGTGAGCTATTGATGACTTGTCGGAGGGTAGTTAGCTAGATACTTAGTAGGTGCTTAGTTGGCCAGCTAGTTAGCTAATTCAATAGTTAGACATTTTGCTAGTTAGAATGTAGTTGTTCAAATAGTAAGTAAAATGTAAATGATTGGATTGGTAGTTAGATAGTTGGTTAGCTAGTTATATGGTTAGCTGTTAGTAAGCAGTAGGTTAGATAATACCTAGTTACTTAAATCTAGTGCAGTGATCTAATGAATTGTTGGGATCTGACTGTAGAAAAATGGTGACCAAAAACAGTATAATGCAGAGAGGGAGAAAATGAGATGGATATAGTTTTTATTGCTCTGATTGCAGATGATCTGTTATTGTGTTAATGTGCTGATTATCCACTGGTACACCCAAGTCTTATAAAGAAGATTTACACATTTAAAATGTATAAATTTTCTTTGTGTAAATCAAAAGAACTTTTTGTTTTTTACAAAACAAAAAGTACTTTTGTCTCCTTGGTTGTAATGTGCAATCAGAGAAAGTGGTTTCTTGTTTACATCTTTTAAAATCTGCTGATCACTGAGAATAATCCAATTTTTTCACTGTATGTTAACACAGTGATAAAAAAAAAAAAAAAAAAAAACATTCACTAGCTTTTCTCTCTCTCTGTTGTTTCTCAGTGTCTCGCGACCATTCATTCCTCCACAGGTGCTGTAAAACACAGATCTAAATTCAAGTAGGGGTTTTTTTAGATGTATTTAAATATGTTGAACTCAGAGCAGGTGAAGCTCAATTTGTCTGTTTGTGGGGAAAATGCTGCCTGAGGCGAATTTTACTGCAGAGATGAAAAAACAAAAACACAAAAAGAGAGAGGCTGACAGTGCACCGTGTTTCCATAACAACCGCCGATCGTCTCGGCTCACCTGTTGCTCTTTTATACACTGGGCGCTCACTTTATTAAGAACAACTCCTTTGATCTCACAGCAGCTTCAGCTCTGTGATGCGTGTTGGAAACATTTCCTCTGAATAGTTCCTGTAATTAATATTTAATATTGGAATAAAAAAAAAAAAAATAATAACATTAACATGATTTTGCAGTGAGAGAATTATTCAGATTCTTTACTAATTTAAAAATCAAAATGAGAAAAAGTAGAGAGAGAATTTTCATTATCTGAAAGTGGAGGAGCCTCAGCAGTGAAGCACATACTACTACCCACAGTAATAGTAGCGTGTGTGTGAAAGCGGCTTCATTTAATGATTGATGTATTACAACCTGAGAGCAGCAGTTTAAAGTTGGAACTGATCCCAGAGCAGCTAATTCTGGCTGTTGCCTTATCTTATGCCTTGCACTTCAACATCACTATACACTATGATGTTACATTATATGCATTACCCCTATGTCACAAATAACTAGGAATTTCCCATTGTATATCTTTTAAATCACAACACTGATGTTATTAATTCACACAGCAGTGGCAAATCCAACAAATCTAATGTCATCAAATCTGCAAAAATACGTCAGCCTGTAGACAATAAACAGACTTTGGTGATGATCAGAAAACCACAATCAGCTGATTCACAGTGTTGTCCAGGCTCACGTAGAGTTTGTAACTCCTGAGAAAAACCTTCTTTGTCAATACAAAAACAAAAAGAAAGCCAGTGTTGACAGAACAAATTGTGTTTCATGCTCATGTTGTCTTAAAGCAGTGATAATCCTACCTGCGGCAGCATTTTGGATCAATAGGGGGCAATCTAGAGAAACCAGAGTAACAGCATTAAAGAAATGAATCTTTTAAAGCTGCAATATTTGAATGGATCTAGGTAGTTAGTATGCTACCTTAAGTAAAAGCAGAACAAAAGTTCAATTTTATGCGCCTATCTTTGATTAGGTTTTCAGACTATGTTAATGTTGGCTGTGGAGCTATAGTAGTTATCTGTTGGTTATTGTAAAAACTTTGAAACTTTAATATTGGGTATTAAGATAGCTGAGTATAATCTAAAAAGTGATCATGATTATTAATGATTATTTTCTCTTGTGCTGACAATACAGTCTCATTCCTTGGCATCTTAAACAAGTGGTCCCAAGTGATCCCCTTTCGCTACGTGACCGACATGGCAACCATCGAGGGTGACACCATTCAGAATCAAATCAAAATATGCAGTGTGAGTGTGGCAGCGTGGAGGAGAAATGATTGTAGTTTAATAGCTGTAATTATCCTTGAGAGTGTGAACTGTGCAGGATGTCAGTGAACGCACCGTGGCAGCTCTGTTTGAATATTACACATATTTTACAGTGGAGCAGCTCCACTAATGGAAATACAGAGCTACAGATAGGACACTGGAGGAGACAGCAGGGTGGAGGTGGGGAGTTTGCATTGACGCCTGATGTCGAAACCTTTCAAGTTGTAACCATGGGAACCTTCTTTTTTTCATCTCTTACAATCTTCACAAGACACGAACACAGCAGCAGAACAGAAACACACTCGTACTCTGGTCTCCGGTCGGACTAGACAAACTGGTTTGGTGAAACCAGACCAGAGTGCCTGTCATTGTGTCATATAAACACACTCCTTTTTGTGTGCATGTGCATGTGTGTGTGTGTGTGTGTGTGTGTGTGTGTGTGTGTGTGTGTGTGTGTGTGTGCATGTGTTTGAGCTTGCGCATATGTGTGTCTGTGTGTTCTCTCTAAATGAAGGATATGTCCTTCTCCCTATATTGCTCGAGTCAGAGTGTGTTTTAAATATTCATTCCCTCCCACTGAAGCCGGTATTGCATTAAAATTCCGTTTGCAGCACTAATGGCTATCAGCTTGTGAGGGGTAGAGAGGGGCAAACGAAGTGAGAGGCAAGAGAAAGAAATAGAGAGAGAGAGGGAGAGGGGGGCGGGGGAGGAAGAGGAAAACAGGACAAGACAACCAGGGATTAAATACATTTGTTTTCTCTAGTACCAAATTAGTATTGACGGCAGCTACCTCCCCTTTTACACACACTCACACACTCACACACACAGTGCAAAAACCCAGCCATGTTGAAAATTAATTACTCAAGTATGTGTGAGGTGATACACACACACACACACACACACACACACACACACGCACGCACACACACACACACACACTTTCACACTAGACATACAGTATACACACTCAGAGACAGACAGTGTACTCATAAAGTGAAAAGAGCAGGTTCTTCCCAGCTGCTCCACTACATACTGACAATTGAGAGGATGTATGTATATGTATATATATATATATATATATATATATATATATATATATATATATATTCAAACACACTTTATATAGGTGTGTGACAGGTTGTCTATGTATAGTTGCTTGGCTGTGAAAGGAAACAGCAGCAGGAGAGAAGGAAGACAAAGCGGTTTCATGTTGGCCACACAGCCACACACTGGAGCCATCATCTCTGTCAGCACAAAACAATAGAATAGAATAGAATAGAATAGATGTGGAAATAACAAATTAATGATATATGGGCTTATACTGATACTCTACACAAGTTGTTGGTCCCTGTGTATTGGAGATAATTGGTATTGTACTGTTTCTGTTCACCTGTTCACACACTACAGAAATTATCAGACAGGTCTACATTGACCTATATACACAGGTCAGTGCAGAAGATGATACCAATATTTTTCTTCTTTTTCATTTAGAGGCTGACATTGGGCACAATGAGGAAATGCTTTTTTCATAATCAATATATCTGCCAAGTTGCCAAAGCATCCATCCACATGATCTAACTCTGTTTGCTTATGTTTATTCACTGCTCTTGGTTACAGGTAAACCTAAACTAAAGAGCTTGTGTAACCTAAAATCTAACCACAAGCTCAGAGACATGAACCTCAGAGGTTTCAACTTTGTACAACCTAAATCTGTTCCAAGCCAGTATTTTGTCTTTCAGTGGGAGGTCCAAACATTATTTCGTCAGAGATTGGGTGAAAATGTGTGAGGCGGTCTTTTAGCTTAATCTGTGATCTCGACCTGTGTTACCTCTAATGACAGAGAGTCATTGTTCTCTGATAGAGAGCCCACTGGCAACTTTATCAGTCATCTCAGATTACCTTTGCACCTAACCTGTTGATTAAGGTTTGGTTTTGGACGGTGGGAAAACAACCAGTGGTGGCTCATGACCTAATGCCTCGGGAGATCTTGCTCCTGAAAGCTGATCATCAGCAGGTAGGCCGAATTTATTAAAACATACTCACCAGGCCACAAGACTGTGATTCTAACATGAATTCATTTTTTTTTGCAGATGATCAACTTTCAACAATGATCTCCTCAGGCTATAATGTACAGTAAGTGTGAGATTCTTCCGTCCAAAATATAAAAAGGTCAATGAAGTGTTGATTTTCAGTTTCACCAAAACTCATTTGCATGCTTGTGGTATTAGTAGTGAATACTGTTACTGTTACGTATGACTGCAGATTTGCAGAGTTTCTTGATTCATCATTCTCCACTTGCTTGTAAAATCTACAGGTGAATCAGTAATCTCTGAGGGCAAAAACTGATCAGGGAGAAGATTTCTCCTGAAACATGCAGACTTGCATCAGCCTCACCTGGCTAATATACTCTTCATCTGCCCCATCCCCTTACCCTGGGGTCTCCCAGGCCTATAATCTTAAAACAGTGTATGCTACTCTGTTGGTCAAATTTGAACACTGCTGCATTTTAACCAGATGGTTACCCAACATGCCCTGCTTTTGTTGTGTCTTTTGAGGTTGTGAAACAGCAAATATATCATGAGCCTTAGAATTAGGACAGGAAAAACTGTAATAACATTGTAAGGTTATAGTAGAGTAACAAATGATTTAAGTTTGAAAACAGGAGTGTGACTGTAGTTCTCTAATCCCGGAGACAACACAGTTGTCAGACAACAGACGACACATTGTTACTGCTGATCCCGGGTCCTGTAGTGAAACTAGTTCACTGTGCCAATGCAGCTGCAGGAAGTCAGGAGTTTTGTTCACGTCTCGTTCAACTAGTTTCTTTGATTCCTAGAGCTTTTTCTCTCTGAACAGTTCAAAACAAAGCTCTCAAGATGCTTTGGATTACATTAGTGTGCATTCTGCACAAGTGTGTGTCCATCCTGATTCAATTATTAATGCCTGCAGTAATACTCCTTCAACACCTGCTGCTTTATGAGCAGGCTGCTGGGTGACAAAGCTGGTTGGGGTTTCATATCGGAGGTGGAAAAGTCATAAACAATCAAAAGTGGATTAATTTACCATTGAGTGCTGTGTTTCTCTTTTCGTCCAACACACATTTCCAGTTCTGGACGTTTCTGAGAGTCACAACATCATTTAAACTCTGACTCTAATGTCTAAAAGGCTCAGAAGATGATTTTCAGAATAAAATCTCTAAAAAAACAAGAGTTGAGTGAGATTTAGCTGAGCTTTGTGAAGGCTCAAGGTAAAAGACAGGGACGGTACAGACGGGCATCTTATGGTATTACAGACAAATCTGCCCAGTTCGACCAACCTCCGCCTGATCTCCTCTGCCAGAGACACATCACAGAGACTCTCTGGTAGGTTGGGAACACAGCACATGCCCAACTCATTCAGTTTGTTCCAAATTATAGATAGAATAAACATAAAAAATGTGGTTATAGGAGAAATTAGACAAATATTGGTCGATGTCTAGCAGCTGTTGTCATCTGTCACCATTCGAGGCTCATACAGATATTTGCTGTGACCTCTGAACCTTCCACCACTGGCTACTGATTGTCAACTCTGGTCATGGATGTGAAGGTGACTCCACTGAAAGTCAAACACCTGAGCAGACTGAAATCTCTCCATCCTGAGTGGTGGGCAGTCATTTTTCATTCCTACAGACAGATGAGAGGAGGAGGAAGTGTTGTGATGGACACTGCTGCTTCCTGCTGTAGGATGAACATTGTAGGAGAAGGGGGAGGTGGGAGTGGGGGCGTGGGGGATGGATCGGGTTCGGACACGGTGTCCAACGGCGAGCGGCTGATTTTTATCGACTCCTCAACACACTAAGAGGATCGAACAGTAACTAAATATAGATACAGGAGGACAAAAAAAAATAGCACTGCGAGATCATGTGACAAGAGGAAAGCAGTGATGAAAAGAGCAGCTTTCGTCATCATTTAGTCTTACATTGATTGAAATAAATAAATAAATAAATATTTTTCTTGGGTTGCCGATGAGAGCAGCTCATCGGCAACACAGTGCAGCAGAGTGTCGCAGTGATGTTGTCAGCTTGTCATTACCTTTGGTGAGTGCACTATGAGGCTACTCACACCACTCTGCCAAAAAGATCTTGTGTTTCCCATTGAGAGCACCTCTATTTTTTTTATATTTGGTGTTAGACTCCTGTAAACATAACCCCTCAAACTTGAGTTATAGAATTTGTCTTATACTTGAGGACTTGACCATTAAATCAGATATTCTTTATAACCTGAGAGAGCGATGTGTTGTTGGATGCTGTGAAGCTGGAAAAATCTCAACCGTAGCCTCAAAATCCAAGATGGCTGTCTTGCACATCAACAGGAAAAAAACTGCCACTCTTCTATTAAAACCTGGTGAAGGAGGTTTCTCAGGCACATCCACATCTGTTAACTATGAAAACTTAAGGTAGATCTTGGGTAAGTTGCTGAAACTGGATGGATGACCATCCATTTTGGTTTTTCAAGTAAATTTGATCAACTTGGATGTATTGGAGGAGTTACTGAAGGTTTGTGTAATGTGTTTTGCTGCTAAGGAGGAAATAAAATCATGACAAGTGAGAACATAATCACAGTGTCTCCTGAGGTCTTTACAGTCAAACTGTGACAAATGCAGAGCTAAAATTAAATAGACTAAAAACTGAAATAAACATTTAACATCATTAATGTAGTTTATATTTCAGGGGAGAAAAGCTTATCAGGGAAATTGTCCCATCAGGACGAGTGTCCAGAAAGTGTGTCGTGTGACCAGCACCAGAAATTTACAAACTGAATAACGGTACTGGCCTGAGTATGGCCAGAGCTGGAATCATGCCATGTCAGCTCAATGACAAGAATAAGGAGAGGTGAAATAAACCATTTCATTCAAACTATAGCTTCACATAGGGGCATTAGTTCACTGTGGTTAGCCTTGTGGTCACGCCAAATAAAAAGCTAATTAAATCTAAATTAGTCCTGAGCTATATCAGAGCCCACTTTCATTTAAGACATGTAACACAAATAGATGTTTTAAACTTATTCAGCCTGTACAATGTGATGTGAATGAACATGACCCATTCAGCAGCTGTTTCAATCACAACAAAAATGCAGTGACAAGTGAACCACAGTAACCAAGCCAGCAAGATAGACATTTCTTTTATCTGACTGGTTAACAAAAAGGAAAGGCTGATTTTTGGTAAAAGAAGAGGAGACGAATCACAGAACAGTCACCTACAACCTCTTCAGTTGGTCATGACCACATTTGTCCCTATTGTGTGAGGAGGAGGAAGAGCAGGAAGTGAAGTAACCACAGAGCCAGTGGGCTGTCATCAACATCAGTGAGTATGATCAATTCCTGCTAAAGCTTAACATGTCAAGAAACTGAAACAAAATAGACTAAAGACTTTGTGGATTTTTTGATAGCTGAGTGAGGAAGGTGAAGTTGGCGAAGCAGAGGATGTGTCAAAGGCCCTCCTACTGAGCAGCCTGTGGAGAAACAAATGGGTTTGACCACAAAAGGAAACCATTTGGATGAAAAAAGGTGCAGGAGGAACAGAGCAGGAGGTGGGTTAATAAGGGTAGAGTTGCAGTGGGAGGGGTAATAACAGGGCTGAAGTAGTAGTTCAGAGGAGGGGGTTGGTGTCAGACTGTGGACATCATGAGTAAAACCAGTATGTGGTCTGGACTGGACTTCATTTGGATGTGGTTTAGTGTTTGCATAGCCTGATCATGAAGTTAAATATCCTGGCTGCTTTTGTCATTAGTGAAATCATGCAAGTTGTAGAAAAAAGGGCAAAAAAAGGCATTACAGTCATTGTCTGTTCATTTCAGTCTTTTTTCAAATTGATATTTTCTGAAAACATGATCAGGACAGAGTTTGCGTCTTCATAGAGGTGATCCCTGATTGGTGGCAGGAGGACGAAATGATGTAATGCAGTGGTGTTTCACAGTACTGGTGAAACCAATGTGTATGATGTCAACAGAATGTGTGCAAACACAACTGAGTGCTGCTGGTCCTCTTCTAATTCTGCATTGTTTTATTTGGTTACTTTGCATAAGATGTAAACAGACTGTGTCTCTGAAACATCATTTATTCTCGTTAATGTCCCAGCTGTGTGTATGCACATATAAAAACTGTAGACTTTAGTTGATAAATTACAAACAGTTATTGGTTTAATCATCCTATGAGTTCATGTTGTAGAACCATTGTTGCTGCTCAGATTGTCATTTCCTCACTCTGTCCTCTTCAGCCTCACACATTCTGCTCAGTTAATGTGTTAGATATTCAGATCAGTCGTCGCCTGGCAGGATGCTGCACACTGAATCTAATCAACCGCAAAGTCACTGGTAAAACGGCAATTTTGTGACCCGAAAAAAGAACCATCACGTTCGGCTTCAACAGCCACAGTGTGAACCAACTGCTTGCCGCAGAACAAAAAAAACTCTGACGTGCTGTTTGATGCTCATAGGATTGGAGGAAAGTTCCCAGAGTACCGGGAGGCAATGGGACAAGGGGCTGCATGAGCTACACTGAACACTGCAGGACACATGGAGAGAGAGGAGCTGATGTGCTGAGTCAGTCGAGACAAAGGGACCGACAGCCTCTGACTGACAGCTCAGATTGTGTTGCCCCTGTAAATCCCACCTACCCACTGGCACTGTGAAATGAGGGAGCTCGCAATCAGCAAACCAGAGACGTACACTGGACTTTGACAGGGTCAGCTTGAAACAGAACAGGATTCTATTATCTCACATCTCAAACTTATAGTCTAGTATAGGAATTTATATTGCAATGAAACATATTGTCCCATGTAACTCCTGCAGAAACCTGACATTTTTAACATAGTTTCTGCTTTTCCAAACTTCACCATCGTGCATCTGTCATAGCTAAATGCTAAAGCCTAACCTTAAAATGCCATCATTAAAATAGAAACAGAACAACCTTTCAGCTGCAGTTGTATTTTTCCCCAGTAACTCTTCAAACTAAGATGGCAGCTGAATCATTTCTGCAGTGACTACAGCGGCAGCGGGGAGGAAAAATGAGAACACATCTGATGGCCTCTGATCAGACTGGGCGGGCAGTAAGCAGCAGTCAACAAGTGGAGCTTCAGGTGCAGTGGATGCTGGGAATAAAGAAAAAAACAGCTGATTGGCAAATATTTCCTGCTAACATATAAAGATAAATTAACTGAATCAACATTTAGTCAAGTCAAAATCAACGCTGCAGCTAAACCACCAATCAGATTAATTTGTGTTGATGTGGGTGGAATCTAAAAATACTGAGTCATTGTGAACCAGTGATAATACAGAGTATCACAGTGGTACCCACTGAATAAGATGCCTTAACACAAAAACTAATTTTCTTCACATTGAATATTGTGAGATTTTGCTTAAGACCTGCATGTGTCTTTCATGTAGATGAAGTGAAAAATGACTAAATGTTTCCACTTTCCTGTATTTTCCTTGTGGAGAGGTCACTTGGGGCAGAGGTCTATGGGGCAGCTGAGGATATTTGTTTTTGTTCTGTTGACTGTTGGAAAAAGTCCTAACGCTGCAGGAAACTACACGTCTCGTTACAATTCTATGTATAAACTGTTTATATAAAGAGAAGGATGTGACAGGATTATAATCCCTATTAAACCATGTTTTACACTCACCCCACCACACCCTCTACCTTCTGACCCTGTCTGCAGGAATCTGTCACCGCCAAGTCAGAGCATCACCTTTGACCCCATCAGCTTGGTCCACCTCATTAGTAGCGTGTGTCAGTGGGATGTGAGAGGTTCGATCCTCACATCTCATGACATTATACAAAGAAATCAGCCCTGAATACACTAAAAGGGGTCAAAGATCAGAGCAGCCTGTTGATGGCTCTGTCCGTTCTCTAAAACGCCTCACATTGTTCCTTCACTGATAAACAAGATGATGAAGCAGATGAGGAAAGGGATCGTTTAGCTGTTTTTTATCATGTTTGACTTCATCAATTGCAGAAAATTTACACTATATACCAGCAGACTATTCTCCTGGAATATGATCAGGGTTCATGCTGATTTGTCTCCTTCGAGGTAGATAAAGGTGATGTTTTTGAAAAATCAACACAGAAGTGCAGAACATTTCTGTTGGTCTAGAAACATAATGTAAGAAATGTAACGTTTTGGTTGTTTTTCTGTAGAAATGTTTCAGACGTGTGTGTTTAGATGAGACTGATTAAAATCAAATTAATTAGAGCACACACACATACACACACACACACAAACACATAACACACACACACACACACTGCCAGCAACAATTAGGCTAATTAATTCATTTGTGGGGTTCAAGTTTCAATTTCATCAGTTTAAATTGGATAATTAACAACTAGCTTTCAGGGAGACCAACGCACACACACACACACACCTCCTCTCCTTCTTGTTTACCTGACAGGGTTAATTAATGCCACTTGTTTTGGAAAGGGACTAATGATGGAGCTCCACCCAGCTCCTCTTCCTCCTCCTCATCAGTGACTGGCCGACAGTGAGACTGACAGGTTGTTACCAAGAGTTTCATCAGTAAATTCTCTCACATACAAAACACAAACTAAATTAAAGCTGCCTGTGTCGCTTTCGATCACTCGCAAACACAGGTCACTGAATCTTACATTTCATCAGCCAGTTAACCAGCAGGGAGATACTCCTACACTGTGTGAGCTGAGCTGTTTGCAGATGTGAGCATTTGTAGCAGAGATATCGTCCTTCTTCCCTCCTACGTCAGCACTGTGCTTAGATAAACCCTTTAACCCTGTAACCTCAGTCTGTGCTGCTGTGTTACTGTTACAGAGAA